>QKQZ01018928.1:0-23169 GCA_003595255.1 Solenopsis fugax
ATCCGAAACACAAAAATGCAGTATATTCTTAAAATATATAGTTAAATCTAGTCTTTGTCGTAGTCGATTTTAAATAATTCGCGTTTATTGCAAAATGGCGCTTATTTAAATTTAAGAGTCCGCATTATTGCCTAAAATTAAATCAGTTTTTTGGCTATTAAAAAAAAACTAAGAGCTAAAAAAACCCATACGACAAAGACTGCATATTTTCATGCTAAATAAATAGAAAAAATCCAAATCCAATCTATCCATTTGTTTTCGAAATATTTTGAGTACCGATTTGGAAAAAAAAGGTTTCGAGAAAAACGATATCTCTTTAATTTTTTAACATTTTTTAATTAAAAATAACGTTTTATTAACGAAACTATATATAAAACATTACTACAAACCCCGATTTGACACATCTAATAGATTCGGAGAAAAAAAATTCATGAATGTAGGATTATTTTTGGTGCCTCTAGGTGTATGTAACCCCTTAATTAAAAATGTAAAAGATACAGGTATGATTTAGAAGACTGGTACGCATTCAACAACTTTCATCTTTATTATATAAAACATGTTAAAAAAATTCTTAATTAAGAATTTTTTTAACATATTTTATAAATCTTGCTCCTACAAGTTTTACATATAAAAACAAGCAGACTTTAGAACTCTTCCGTATTGTTACCACATTATTTCTGCTATGCATTCTTTAATTGGCGTTTATGCATGGCCTCGTATGATCCAAAGACATTTTGATCGTCTTAATACAAAAACGCAAAGTGATACATAGCGACCGACGCATAAGGCCGCTTGAAAAAGAGCGTAGTTGCAAAGGGAGAATAGCAGTGAATGTTTAACGTTTAACGTCCCAACGTCAGACGGCCGTCGAGAGTATCGCGGGACGTTCCTCGCGGTTACATGAGCCGGAGTTCTCCAACAGGATTGAAAGCACCGCATACAGTACGATACACGACACATTACCGCCAAATGCACTTCACCTTTATGAACGTGACCCGCGATGCGCCTTCGCGCACGGGGCGCACTTTGTCGCAGCGTTCCGCAAAAGAATGGCGAGCTGACAGGAACGGGCGAGTGCGGGCGCGCGGTTCGTGTCTCCGGCGCGCTTCTGTGTTCCGGGTGATTATGACGTAAATTATGAAAGAAGATCCTTGAAAGTTAACGCTTCGGGTCGTACGCTCTGCGCGCGAGGACGGATCCTCGTGGATTCCGGTAATTAAGTGAGCACTGACGACTAAATGACGTTATTATGCGCGGGGCACCACCGAGAGAGGATGTGCAAATGCTGCGCATTGCGTGCAAATTAGTATGCCATCACAGCGATACGCGAATATGCAATATTTCGTTCTTTGATATTTTAAGGTGAAGATATATAATAGAAAATATCCTTCGTATTTTTCATAACATGAAAAATAAGTGACATTAAGACATGTATAAAAGTGACACGAATCAAATAATTCAAATGATAAAAAAAGATGCTATTTTTTTATCGAGTATCTTATATGCTTGTTAGTATCAGTATTATTAATTCAATATTGTGATATTATTATTCCGGTTCAATTTAACCCTTTCATGCCTTTCTTTTAGAATAATTAGCATTTAATTTATGTCTTTAGGATCGCACTAAGAAAAAAATTTATTGAAAATACAATCAACTAAAAATAAATTAGAATGAGAAAAGGCTCTATAGACAAAAGTCAATGAAATAAAAAAGCATCTAAGAGTCGACACAGGATCTTCGTGTGTAATAATATAATTTTAATAACTAATTACAATATTTTATAAGTTTCGACCCAGGGTTCGGGAAGAAAAAAATTTATTGAAAATACAATCAACTAAAAATAAATTAGAATGAGAAAAGGCTCTATAGAAAAAAGTCAATGAAATAAAAAAGCATCTAAGAGTCGACACAGGATCTTCGTGTGTAATAATATAATTTTAATAACTAATTACAATATTTTATAAGTTTCGACCCAGGGTTCGGGAAGAAAAAAATTTATTGAAAATACAATCAACTAAAAATAAATTAGAATGAGAAAAGGCTCTATAGAAAAAAGTCAATGAAATAAAAAAGCATCTAAGAGTCGACACAGGATCTTCGTGTGTAATAATATAATTTTAATAACTAATTACAATATTTTATAAGTTTCGACCCAGGGTTCGGGAAGAAAAAAATTTATTGAAAATACAATCAACTAAAAATAAATTAGAATGAGAAAAGGCTCTATAGAAAAAAGTCAATGAAATAAAAAAGCATCTAAGAGTCGACACAGGATCTTCGTGTGTAATAATATAATTTTAATAACTAATTACAATATTTTATAAGTTTCGATCCAGAGTTCGGGTCATCCTCTATGAATAGTAACAAGGTAGATACATCAAAATGAGATTATTGAATCAAGCCCGTCCTAATCATTCACAATAAAAGCTTCGTCAATCAAGACGTCGTTAACCGGTAAAATCAAACATGGTAAAAAAACTAATATAAAATAAAATAAGACTGCAATTAGAAATCATAAAATTTTCCAAAAATTGATAAAGACTTATGTATCAAAAGTAGTCAAATGTAAAAGTATCTGCTATGATGGGCAACGACTATGTGAGAACAATGCAAACGAAATAATGTGACGATCAACTAAGCATTGAGTAGATTTAACAATTATTTAATTGCACTAAAAAATATATTCATTCATGTCAACCATTCAGGTTTTTTAATCAAGAATTAACTAAACCAACTTAATATTTAGTTGAACGTATTGGTTTAGATATTTTAGTTTTTCAAAAAGTTTTTTTCTCAGTGTGCTTATGAATCTGTAATCAAAATTTCAAAATGGTGCATACGCAAAACATAAAATTTTTTTGGATTTAAATGAAACTTATATTCCAGACTTTTAGGGATTGCTGATTTGAAATCAGTTATTTTCACAACTTCTCCTCATTAATTATTTTCATGACTACTTCTCATCGATTATTTTTACAGCTACTATATCTGAATTCTTGAATTTGAAAATTTCGATCATAGATTCGGAAAACCCTTAAAACGAGTTTCACTCAAATTAAACAAAATTTTGTATTATTATTATTATATTGGATCCGATAAATTAAATTTTGAAAGTTTGATTATAGATTCATAATCAGTGACGCCATCAGTGATCCTTTGATTATGAGTTTCATTCAAATCCAAAAAAAATTTACATTTTGGAGATCCACCATTTTGATATTAAATAGCGATTTTTTTATAATTAGTCCTTACTTTGCCTTTGAAAATAAGCCCAAAAAAACTTGCTATCTTAATTTTTGTGGAAGATAAATGCATTTTTCATTTTTAACCCGTTTTACAAATTTCTGACGAAGAATGCAGATCAAGGAGAGAAACTCCTAAGAGTATTGATTTTTTATGAAGAATCCTATTTCCTATCTTTAAAATGAGCTCAGGAAGTAGTTGCTATCTTTATTTTTATAGAAAATATGAATTTTTGAAGATTTGGCATATACATATATATCATTAGGCACAAAAGGGTTAAAAGTTGTGTTCCAAGACCGAAAGTAAAATCATGTATCAAATATTATTTGAATATTAAGATCTGCTATAACTGTTGCTAGCTTTTTCTCAATTTTAATAATAACTTTTTACTTAATAATAATAAAGTAATCCTTTAGTAAAGATTACGCTGAGCTGTGTTACGTAAACATTAAACTATTATTAAACGAAATTCTTTTTTCTCTTACGCGATATTTCTAAATATTTTATTTATAATCAATATATCTTGATAAGAGAAAGAAACAATTAGTATTATTGGTTGTGTTAGCTACGCAGAAGACATAGAGCAACGATGAGAGCCCTTGCCATCCGCGGTTCTTCGGCGTAAATCTTGAGTTACTAGTTGAAGTGTAGAAGATGCCGTGATACGGGGGCAGGTGTCGCGGTAAACTCAGTTAATTAGACAAGAGGCAACCATCACCACCCCTTGGCACCCCCGAGGCTTGTTAATAACGCGTAATTACCGTTATACACGACGATACACTCTTCCAGGCCCACGTTGCAAACCCCATTAGATAAGACGACACCTTATTATACGCAAACTAACGTCAGTATATCGCGCGGCCACAAAACTTCGAAGTCTGAAGCTCGAGCGTACCTGGAGGGCTCGCCTTTCCCCATTGAAGGTGAACGATAATCGTACTTCATGACGAGAGCCGAGGAAGTCAAAGTTATTTGCAACCTGCAGTGAATTATTTAAACTTTCTTTGTTCGCAAGATAAAGATTAAAGGATTGGAAGCATTCAAAAGTACAAATCCGCCGTGAACAGGGGATGTCTCAAAATTTGTTCCACCTGTCTATTGATGTAACATTCGAGTGCGACGAATGTAAAATAATTTTAAACAATGCCGTATAATTTATTCTTATTTGGCATAAAGGTAAAAGAAAAAAGAGACGATAACGCAACATTTTCATTCCGTAACATACACTCGATGAACCCCTACGAAGTCACACGTGTATGCGACCCTTTTCAGTTGGGTTCGGCCCAGCACGGGAAGCTCGTTACTGCCCAAGGAATACCGATAAATCAGGCAGTGTTATGATCAACGAAGTCAAGGAAGGAGCAAGTGAGACGGTGACAGCGAGGTGAGGTTACAAGTGTCCCCCGAGTACGGCGGAGTCCCTTCATAGAGGGTGTGGAATCTATCCCCGTCGTGGACCAACTCTCTCCCCGACTCATTAAGTACGGTGCCCTTATCCTTGCAACGAGAAGATGACGGGCGAAGGGAGCGCGTGGATTTTCACGTATATGCAGATACGTATTTTGAAACATCGATTTTCAAACCGCACCCCGACCACCACCGCGGGAACGATGCGTATGTCGTTACTTTCGATTCACAATGGAGAATGCCACCCCCCGTCGATACCGCGTTAGAGGGTCGCAATGAATCATTGCGAGCAATCGATAATCCACGGCCGTCTTTATGAGAGCTCGATGAATCTCACGAGTCTCAAGAAATAATCTTTTCGCAGAAGATATGGAAGCACAGAAGAGAAGATTTGATAAATGAGAAGAAGATTAATTTTCATAACTTTTTAGCTGTGCAGAGTATATTCTGTTAACGATTATAAAATAAAAAGTAATTTAACATTAATTACACGAAACCAATCGAATATTTTCGTATTGGAAATCAAAAGTATAAGCGTGCCAATTAGATCATGCATTAAAGCAATAAAATTTTTCATCCAAACAACTTCAAACCGCTTCGATACTGTAAAATAAACCACACAAGCAACTACGGCAATTCCTAGCTTCATAACTAATATTTCCAGTCTCCTAGTCTCTCGTAGCGAGCTTCTACCGGCATTCAACGGGCGCCAACGACTACCATCCCCAGAACGCGTCCCCCTTCCTGAAATTTCATTCGCTACCTCGGAGTCGCGAGACCACAGGCTTCCCACCCGGTCCCCGATGCCTCGCATCAAACATATTCAAATACGCAATAACGCATTATGATTTATTTACCGATACTTTATACGCGTTTCGCGAGAGAGTGTGCCGCGCCGTGCTTCATGGCTCGTATGAATATTAACGAGCGTGTGCGCCATCGCGCGCATCCCCCATCGCCCCGAGAGCGGCTCCCCGCGTCCTTCTTGCACGGAATAGGAACGTGCGTGCGTGTATGCAAATATATATCGAGCTAAGTGTATTGCAACTCGCGGAAATCCAGCGCCGTGAATCTCCTCTCTCCCGCCCTTCTCTGTCTCTCTCTTTCTCTCGCGGCGGATCACAACCTCATACGAAGGCACAGCCAATATCCGAAGTATCTAATATGCTTTTGTACTCTCTGTCTGCCGGCGCACACGCTGGCTCGTTGTTCTCCGAGTGTACCGCCAATATGAATACCGACGTGCCATTATCCTTGCATAGGATTGCAGAGAATATTCCGAAAAAAATAGAAATTTGCGAGGAATTTTTAGCAGCACTTTTTTAACAAGAATTAATATCGCGCGAATTTTATTTAAACAGAAATCTACAATAATTACCCGAATAGAAATGAATCAGCGATCTGATTCAAAAGCTGATGGCTGACTAGTACTAATCAGATTAAGTTTTCCAACTCATCATTATTTAACACTGCATGTTCATAATCAGTTGTAACGTAACTGCTGTTATAACAAAAATATATATATATATAATCAAACTATTGTTTAGCTACTATCTAGTACTAGCAATTTTGAATTGCTCAGCAAATTGAAATTGAGATTATCTTATTTTCAAAAATGCTAAGAGGATTATGAGTTGTCTCCGTATTTGATCCGTTGTTTCGCCAACGTTTCGTAAACATTGCAATTCATTTCATCAGAGCGAAAAGCAACGTGACAATGGATCAAAGCACAGAAATAACCCGTAAACCTCTTGGCATTTTGAAGAGAAAGCCGTGAAAGTCTTAAAAGCATAGTTGTTTTATTAAAAAATCTGTTTAAGAACTGAAAATCTATAATACATGTACATATTATGAACTATAAATAGTATCGGAATAAGACCTTTGTATACTGAATAAATAACAAGATAAAATAAAAAAATAAAATAAATATTCTAGATTAGATAGCTATTATAGATAATAACTATGTAAGACACAATTGTTTTATCTCATGACTAGGACATAAATTTCACTCTACTATCTAGGATAAGCATTTTATTTTATCAAAATAGTAAAAGTAAATGATCTAAAAATAAGATTCCAACTCCAAATTTTACCGGGAATATTTCATCAATTTTCGTCCTTTCGGAGATTAACTATAAATATAGGTAATATAGACCGAACTTTTAAACTTTGTCAATATATTAAAAATAGTAGCTCGCCTTCTTTCTCATTTCACATAAATTCTGTCTCGCGGTGGTCGGAAAACATTCACAATCGTCATAGCCAAGGGGCCAAAGCGGATCTGTAGAAGCTCGTAGGAACGGCGCTTAAACAGTAAGCAGATAATGCGCTTCCGTATAGATATCGAGTGTGCCGCAGCCCAGAGGTCTTCGACGACAACGACTACGTGGGATAACCTTCCCCGGGATCGATGCGACCCCCGTGCCGAGGAGGATCACGTCGGCAGCGCGCCAGTCGGGGGGCTAATCAAGCTAGTGCAGCTTCTAATACGCTGGAAGGCATTTAATCTCGACAACTTGCTAACGACCTGACCAACACACTATACATTCCCGATAAGCGACAACCCCCAGCAAGGCAAGAAACATTCCCCGATACCCTGCAGACGACTCGATACCGCCCCCCTCCCCCTCTCCTACGACTTCCTCGCTTTAACTCACACTATCCAATCATAGAGTCGTCCAAGGTGGCAGCTAGTTCGGTCCACCACTAGGTCTGGCGGCGGCCATGTGATTGCGTCGACATGTATATATAGACACGTGGAAGAAACCTGTTTCGTGTAGCGCGAGTGAATATCGAACCTGAGTTCGATGCTTTCGGAGGGGATCGAAGAGGATAACCGAAGTGAGGGGGAGCAAAACCAAAAGGGACCGCCCCCCGTTGCGCGTTCGGTGCTCTCATTGCCAGTTGAACTGTATCTCCATAGCGTTACTTGTCCCATAAACAGGGAGCACTATTCTCCAGTCGATGGTCTTCGGATACGGTGGCGCCCGTAGCCCGGGCTATATCTATACGTGCGGATATAGTTTTGCGAACTAGCATCGTGCCGCGCCAACCCAATTCAATTTAAACTTCGGCGGCGAGAGGGTGGAAGGCGGCGGGCGAGAGAATGTGGGGAACCGGGGATGAACTAACGCGCGCGCGCACGCGCCGCCGCCACTAAATCGCCTGAAATTAACGCGAGTTATTAGTTGACGGCGATAATTAGGAGGCAATTGCACGGAAAAGCGACGGCAGCCCGCGCGCGTGAAGGTGAATTCCGATGTCCGCCCCTATCGTTCACAGTCGATCTCTGCTTATCTGAAACTAAGCGAAGGCAGTTCGTAAACAGTATGAAAGCCTTAAGGACGCGATAACGGAAACACTTTTAAAAAATCCGTTTCCAGAAACGTCTTTAAATATCTGCATTCTCACGATACATTTTTCACTTTGTCTCAAACCATGATTATTGTTCCTGAAACAGTCTTTTTCAAAGAAAATCGAATTACTCTTTTTTCATGACGAAGAACTTTCACAATATTATTTCATCACACGTTAACTATTTCAATCGTTTATTAGCGATGTTGCTTGTATTTAAAGATAGATCATTCGCAATAAATAATTCCTTTTATTCTTTATAGACATATAATTTTAGAGGAATAACTCTTACATGGCTAAAAATGCGAGCTTTTGTATAAATGTGATAACCTTCTAACAGTATTTGGGTTTTTTTCAATCCGAACGTTGAGAAATTCTGCTATTAAAGTATTGTGGTATTAAAGTATTGTCATATTCTTACATATTGTGATAATTACTCTTTCACTAAAATGTGTCAAAGTATTGTAGATATTCATAAAAATCGTAAAGCTTGAACCTTTTGTTAATAATACCACGAGAATTTTTTTAAAGCTTTTGAGTCGAAAAAGATCCGAACACGGTTAGAAGGATAAAGGAATATTTACATTTTAAAATAAATTTCTTTTTCTAATCTAGTAAAAACAAATTTCAAAAATAAATTTCAAATTTACTTTGTTTTGCTACTCAATAACGAAGATTCAATCTCATTGCTCAAAAAGGTGAAAAAAATTATAAACGCGTTAAACATTATAATCGAAGTGTGAAAAATTAACAGAATTACGTGACAGAATTACTTTCAAGATGGTAAAGGGATGCCACACGGCTGCAAAGCATAGGAGCTGCAAAGCGCAGAAGCTCCTCGCTCCATGCTTTTTCTCACCACGCGATTCTTTACGCACGATGGATATGCATAGCCAGGCTATTATTGCCTAAATGAGTAAAGCAGCTAAAACCACGTCGATATAATGTAACGCACGCAAGAAGGCACCCTCCAGACGGTTGCTTAGCAACGTATACGAGCCTTCGTACATGATATCAGTAGGACGAGAAAAGCTCCTCGAATGAAACTGCGAACGACTCGATGTTGAACAATAGCGACATATCAAACGTATTATATATATTTTTTTATTTTGTGCTTAATCTTATGAGCTGTAAGACATCTTTGATGTTTTGCTGAATTATGGACATTTGATTTTGATTTAAGGATGTTTTGGTTATACAATGCGAGCTAAAAATTATCGAAATTTTAAAACTGAGAGAGAGAGAGAGAGAGAGAAGACTTCTTAGATTTATTCTTATTTTCCTAATCAACGACAAAAAATTTTGGTCGCAAATGCACGAATTTTGATCCTGAAACCTGTTGCAAAGAAAATAACAATGAAAAATTTGATTTATAAGCAAGTTTTTGAAGCAAAAATAACTGTATTTTACTGCAGTAAATAATTGCTTTAGGTAAATAACTTTTATACGAGTAAGTGAATCCAAATAAACCACGAATATTTATTAGAATTTTATTAATACAGGTAAAAAACTTGATTTAAGTCGTAATGCTCTTTCTCATGAAATTTACAAATACCATAAAAGTATCATAAAACGCGATTTTATGTAAGAATCAAAAGCAAACAAAAAATTAAATAATTTTTAAATCAATAAAAAAATGCTTAAATTTTACTTTCAAACGTAATAATATAATAGAACAATCTATAATATTTTAAATTTTTCGTGATATTTTGAGATGTGACACATACATCCTTAAAAAGATAATTGTGAGAAAAAAGAAAAAAACAAACATTCTCTCATTACACAATAATAACAAATTAATGAAATTAATAATGTTTGTTACAAATTTAATAAAAATAATGCGGAATATATGAATGCGCTCATATTTTAAATTAGAGAAATTTTCAGTAATGTAACATCATTTCACAAAAATGCAATTAAAAATCAAATAAATATTTAGATACTAAACCATAAGAACGTTTGCATTAAGAAACGTAATAACCGAGTAACCCTACGAAGCTGCGCTTCTTCGTAATTTCTACATATATATGCATTATATTTGAAATATAGGAAACTCTCCCTCCGACTGTCATTCCTGATGTCACATATGCGGTGCGTATTCGAAATTCGAGAGAAAGAAGAAGGCGTTCGCATAGCTACGTTCACGGGAGGGAGGGGGGTAGACACGTGTGTGTGCCCTCCATTGTGGGGCAATTCGAGAGCGAAGGGGTAGTAAACAAGCGATATAGCTAACGTCGGTATCCAATATTGAGATTGCTGTCTTTTGGAATATGCTAATATGATAATACATACAAATGTCCCCATAAACTATAGAATTTTCATAAAGAACATGCAAATGTTCTGATATCGAGTGCCTTCCACGCTTCAGCTAGGGTAGCTCGTCCACGAAAGAGATTGATACTTCGCGTTGCGAACGGGCGAAACGCCATCTAACTTGATTCGCGGGGCATAAAAAAGTATGAGTAGAGCCTTCGTGGTTTTGAATCTTTCTGAAAAAGGTACACTCTGATATCAGTTTGAAGAAGAAAATTAATTCAATGCAAACGACGTTGCGCAAAAAATTAAAAATTTAACGAAATTTAACAAATGTCGGCGATGCCTGTGAAACTGACTCGAAAAACTATCTTCAATTTTTAAATAAAATAAGAGGCTAATTAAATAAACCTAACTGTCGCAACAACTAACTGTTTTGTAGAATATTTTACACGTTATAGACGAAATGATAATAGGCGCAATAATTTATTAATACAAAAATGTAATAAAAAGTGAAAGGATTTCGATATGGTTACAGAAACAAGTGACAGAGAATCGGTACACGAGCGCGAAATATCGATAGTCTCTTGAGACGTTTGGACCTTATCAAGGGAACGAATGGCCCGGTCAGGACGCGGAAAAAAAAGTTCCATCCCCGATATAGTATAAAGCGAAAAAAATCCTTCCGTAATAGAATTACTCGGCCCGGAACGGTCGTAAACGTATTCCCAAGGCCGATAGCCATTTTTCTCGGTCAAGGGGCGAATTGGCTAAACCGCACGCGTTTACCCGAAGACAGATAGTAGAAAACAACAACGCGATCCCTACTGCCCCAATCCCCCGCCCCGTAACCGGTCCATTCTTTTTACAGGCGCTGATCAAGCAGATATAAATAATTTTCTTTCAATATGTATAGATTTGACAGTAAGTATATATATATGTATAAAATAATGCGCAATTCTTTAAGGAATTTCTGCATTGTCACAAAAAGTCGATGTATAAGAAAGGATATGAAATATATAAATGTAGTTTTTCTCTAGAAGAAATAAAATAAAGAAATAGATGGTTTTTTCCGACTAATATAACGAAATACTGATATTCACGTGTTCTATCAATTTACTCATTTTTCTCATCTAAATATTTTAAAATTGAATCTGATATCTCAAAGTTATATAACTGATGAATGAATGTCTATTCGTGAAAAAGGAACAAATTCGTAAAACGAGAAATAAGTGTGATTTGCATACGAAAGAGGACTTGTCTTTCTATAATATTTCTTCTTAACCGCTTCTCCTCTGTCCCTACATCCACAAAAAAGATTTCTGGATTGAAATTATGTTATTACTCTTTTATGCTTCATAAAATAAGATAAGAGAAACAATCATAATTATCATTGAGAAGGGAATATTATATTCTTAAGTCAAAAAAATTCTTAAATCTAGAATAAAATGATATTGGTGTTATCATTTTCTCAGAGAGATTTAAATTAGACAATGAAAATGATTTTGTGGTAAATCTCATAATGTTCTTGATTTAATAATAGATTGATCTAAGGAAAATTTGAAAATAGATTAATCTAAGAAAGAATGTTCTTTCTGATAAAATATCACGAAGGCTCACAAAGGAGCTGCTTGCTTCGTAAGTAGCAGAAATATCTCGTCTCATAGCCAAATGATTCATTAGATCCATAAAAACTTACATTATACGCGTAAACAAAGGCTAAAGTCTCCGTGGATGCATTGATTATAATGTATCGCATGCGAATCTTTTTTACGAGAGAGCGCTTGATCGCATAGTCTCCTATCGATGATCCCGAACTGCATAGTGATTAATCATCAAGCAAATTTTTATTCTAAATATAAGAATATATAATCTAAAATTTATATGTGTTACTTTTGTCTCAAAATGATAAGTCAATCTTATTTAATTCAATGAAAGAAAATAAGAATTATAGATCTCATTTTAATATTGCTTTATTTTTATATTGCACAAGGTTGCAGTAAGATTAAGCGTCTGCATCAAGAATATTTCTAGTTTCTCTTATTAGAAATCTTTTCTGAGAGAGCGCGAAAGTCGTTCAAGCGCAATTTCAATATTCGTTCTGCCGACGATATCTGTCGCCGTTCACGACGAAAGAGTTATACCATCCTCGCGTCCGACTTCATCTCGCGATGGGCGAGGACGATATATCCTCGAAGATTGTTTTCTCTCGTCAGGTAGCCACATACGTCACGCGAAATCCCTGGAGGAGGCCTAGACGGGTACCAGGAATATACCGGATATAGATCACAACTCGCGAAGCGCCGGGCAGAGTCCCACGGCGAAACGCGGCGAATCAACTTCCGTCATTGCTCGCCATCCCGAACCTAATGTCCAGCATTTCTCTTCGGCCTCCCGAACTCCCGCAGCCGGCCGTACAACGCTCCACGAGTGTGAGCAAAACGCGAACAGATGTATGTGTAACTCGAAAAACTATACTTCGCTCGCTTTTATATTGTTATATTAAAACAAGTTGTATATTCGATAAATGGATCAAAAATTGTATGACCTAAACAAAATTCGTATTCCTTAAAACAAAAAGTTTGTGCTGATTAAATCTTACCACAAAAATATAAGTAAAATGTGATTATTTGAGATGTAAGGCTCATTATGCGTAAAAGAAATCAATCGATTCATTCGTATTTTGATCAGCGTGACGCGCCTCAACATTTGTGAGCGGATTATCGGTACCAAGTTCATCCGCATAGACAAATTAGGTCACTTTCCAGCAATTCGCGCTGAAAGTCCGACGCCCGACGTGCGATTGAACGCAGATCCTCGAGATTTAATCGAGAATAAATCGAATCACGGCAAATTGACCTTAATCGTGTCTCTTTAAAGCCTACATTCGCACTTCGTCATATCCGTTCGCGCCGAATAGCACGCGGCATTACTCTCTTTCTCTGTCTCTGTCTCTCTCTCTCTCTCTCTCTTTCTCTTTCACGGCCAGAGGTGTTACGCGGCGCGAACGCCGGCAGAATTGAAGTGCCGCTTTCCGGGGCAAATGGTACGTAGGATAATTTATCGGGGTATCGGGAAACGACAGAGAGCGGATCCATATTCCAATTAAAGCTCATCCTCCCGGAACGTTGCGCTGGATATTACTTCTCCGACTGCCACCGCCACCACCGTCCAATCCCCACCGTCTCTTCCGCATCCCTTCTCCCGTGCCTTCCTCTCTCTCTGTCCCTCCTTCGCGACTTCCTCCCCGTCCCTATCTCACGATTTTTCCCTCTTTCTTCCACGCTCTTAATTTCCCGCTCGCTCCGCAATTATCTCTCTTTCTCTCTATCGTTCTCGCCCTATCCCTCTCGCTTCCTAGTTCACTTCCTCTCGTCGTCTCTCTCCAGCAGAAGCGCTCTCGTCCTCGTTTCAGCGCCACCACCACTTCCTCCCCCTCGCGCTCCCACGGTACTCTCCTTTTTTGCGCGTTTTGCTTTCCAGTCCATTTCGCGTTGTAAACTCGAACTTTATGGCTGCGAGAGGTGGATGCGCCGGGAGTTCATATAGGCGGTCGCATCGCGCGTACCCAAAAGCTGCATGAAAGCTTCGAGGGCTGGCTGAGTGATTATTGGTGTCAAAAGCCGATCGAATCAAATAAATTTGATCTCTCTATCCACAAGATTTTAACAACTTTACTGAATGTATCCAATAATTATCACCTGTTGATTACGACATTATATTTTAAATATACGCACAGCTTTACAATATTTAATTAGTGAATTATGATCTCCATCGGAAAGTGTCTATATGATGACACAATTACGATAATTCTAATTGCCTTTCAGAGAATACGCTATTAAAATATTAATGTAATTGTAGAACAAATTTTCGATATTAATTTGATACTATAAATTATTATGCACTTCGATTATCGCATTTATTTGTTAAAATTTTCTACCGTAGAGTAATACATACTATACTTATTGTCGTTGAAATAAAACGCAATGAAAATTTCCTAATTACTAGATCCCTAACGATACATTCGTTTATCGTTTAAGCCGGAACGGAATAGCGCGGTCCTACGAATAATGACCTTCGAAAATAATAGCGTCGAAGGCATTCGCGTATTCTGCGGCGGAGGAAAATGAGTTTCCCTCTCGAGAAGCAGCCAGGCTCGCACGTCTTGCCGGCGTCCCGCTAATGGCGTCGTTATTTTAAAACACCGCGATCGTATTTCCCCGCGGCGCGGCGCGGCGCCCGAACAAGAATATGTCGCGGCGAATCGAACTTAATCTACGCGAAGGGCGTTTTCGCCCTCCTTCGCCGGAGAATCCTGCCTGTCCCGTCGCTTTTTCCCGTCCGCGTGATCCTTCCCGAGGCGATCCCTCGTACCTAAATCATGTAAGGATTACAACGGCGGCTGAGATAAAGGGGGCAGGAAGGGGGGGCGGCGCGTGCGGGGCTTGGGCGGAAGATCCACGCGCGGCCAACTCGCATTTTGGAAACATTTAAATTCTTATACGCGAATAAATAGCAAGAATTTCACGCGCAATAAAATATAGATTTCCTACGGGCTCCCGGGGATGGTGGCGGCAGCGGCGACAACGCTGGCGGCCGCCCTCTTCCCCTCCCCCCGTTCTCCGCGAGGGTGGAAAGATGCGGTCATAAAATCATTGATATGAAAATATAGCCCTTTCATCCTCGCACCCCCCCTCGCGTGCCCTCTTCCTCCGCGGAGCCGTCCAGCCGAGCGAGTCGGAGCATCGTCGCCTGGAGGGTGCGACGTAGGGCGAAAGAGAGAGGTTGGAAGGTCGAGCCGTAAGTTAAAAAGGGAGAAGAGACTAGAATACCTTTTGTTTCGGACAGTCCCGATCCTAAATCGCCGCGCTTCACCCTATCTCCGCCTTTCCTCCCTCCCTTCAGGCCTACCAAATGTCTCTTCTTCGTCGCTTCACCCTTTTCCTCCGCTACCTTCCCGATGCTCCCAAACCGCAGCACTCAAATAAAGTTAATGCTAAAAACGCTTTTGGAAGGTTCCACGTCTAGATAGCAAGAGATTTTATCTACTGAATTCATTGAATTATCCTTAACAGCAGCTAAAGTAAAGGGAAAAATTACTCATATCTCTGAGAGATGACGGAAGCTGGTTTCCGAAGTGCCTAACGTTTTATCATCAAAGATAATGATAATTAAAGGCTAACCTTTCCAAGTTTCACACTAAAATTAACATAATCGCACAATGTGACTTTATCTTCTTCCGGAAATCGCAACGTTTCCAGCTGCATTGTTCTCCAAGAAATATCAAGCGGTACTCAAGAAGCAATTTTGCAAAGACTTTCGAAATTCTGGATCTCATCGGGAAAGCGAAACAAGGCTCCCTCTCTCTCGCCCGCATTCTCGCACGAGCATGCCGTCGCCGACGTCTAATCCAATAATTTAATTTCAGGATCCCGGCTAAAGGGGATTTGAAGTATTAGCCGACGGAATTTGTGTATCTTTGATTAGTATTCCGTTCGGGACAGCGCTCGGCCTCGCCCGATCGCGGTTACATGCGAATCCTAAATCAACTGCGCCGTGCAGGATGTCTTCGGCTCCTGCCGCGGCCGAAACAACCGGGGGATCAGAGTCGCGCGAGGCCGGTCGGGATTTCAATCCGCGCTATATCCCGAGAAGAAACAACGCGCCGAGGCGAGGGTCCAGGAGAGATGGCGGACATTGGTCAGACGATGGATTTTGCGTTCCGGCCGAGGGCCACTTCGTGCAACTAATTGGGTATCAACGGCGAACATCAACCACGACGGGAGACGTGATTCGTTGTTTATGAACGTTGTTATGAACGTCAGGATCTCCACAAAACATAGGCATTTAAATCGAAACTGCTGCGACATGTTATTAACCCTCCTCCGTTGCTTTCCTGAATATGAACGGGTCACTGGTGCCTGATAGTTTTTGAAATGGTTTTTGGTTTTAAAAAATCTGAAAGAATTCTGAAAACACTCTTCCAACATTGCGGAATACGATTTTATGATATATTGTTTGATCTAAAATGTTTTTCACTTTTTTTGCACGTGTCCGAACTTGAGGCAGAATAATTTAAAATTGAAAATTCACTGGGGTCTTCAAATCCCCCATGTGACCTTGGAGGGTTAAGCCTGGTATTTTGGTACTCTCTTTGATTTTTCCTCTCAATTTTTAGCGTATTAAATATTTATGTAATCGAGCCCCAAATAAAACTTCCATTAAAAAGCCCATTTGAGGGAAAATTTAAATAAATTCTACTACTGTTTTATGATAAATTCTGTTGCACAAGGTATCTATTGTTTTTTATTGTTTATTAATTTAATATTTTAGAAAAGTGCTGCTTATAACGATCTCATAGCATTTGTACAGCTCGTTCTTACGCCACGTCAAACGCTTCGCACTGGATCGAGGTCGAATTAAGAGAGAGCCGCACGGTTTCTCCGTCAGTCTCTCACGGTTCGCCCACCCGTGCTACCGGCTGGCAGGAATTATATCGGTGAGTCGGGTTCCTTGTATAAATCATACATATTCAGGCGCCGACAACATTTCCTCGAGTAGCTACCAGTGATCCGTCTAATTTATAGTTTAACTTATCTAAATGCGCGCAGCGCCTGGCGCGGGCTAAAGGGAGGTCGGGTGACTGGATGGCAGCGGTCGGATGGCTCGGTTGCCGTCGGTGTGCCTCAACGAACCGACGACGACAGAACGTTCAACCCTTCGGCTGTTTAGCATTCCATCTTCGATTGCCGACAACTCGCTGCTGCGGTTCCCATGGGGGGGGGAGGGAGGAAAGACACTGTGGGAATTCCACGACCCGCAATTTTTACGACCGACGCGCGAAAATGGAAAACCGCACGATACGAAAGCTTGAGAGAATTAGTACCAATATTGAGTTTACCAGAAACATCTATCTTAAAAAGAAGTCACAATTGACGTGGAACTTAACGAAGATTTGACAAAGCGTACTAAATTATTTTTTGTTATATTTCGCATTTAGTGCTGTCTCTTTGGATGTAAATCAAAGTTTGGAATTATAGCTTGATGTATCAAGCATCTATGATTACATGTTAAATCTTTCAATGATACACACTGAAAAAAATGATCTAATTATATTAACAAAACTTGTATGATTGAGTGTTTCTGATGAAATCAAGCAGAACTTCTGGTTATTGTAATAGGACTCTGATTATTATAATCAGAACGTTTGATAAATTTTGCTAGAATCTTGTAATTCCTACAAGATTTTTGATTCGTCCGTTTTTGAACAGATGTATTGTTTGAATCTACCAGATTTCTAAATATGCAACAAGACTCTTTTTCCAGTGTAACAAATTAATTTGTTATAAGCTTTTTTATAATGCTGCGAAAGATGTGATTTAAGAAAACTGATCGCGTATCTGTGATCTCTTATATCGTATCATCTTCAAAAATATCGAAATTTAATTTATAAATTAAAGTAATTAAAAATATCAGCATCACTTAATACTTATTTTATTAAAAATTTATCAAAAAAGCAATCAAACATTCAATAATTAATAAATAACAATAATAAAAAAATAAGGATACCAAAATAAAATTAGATTGAATTTATTTTTGTAAAATTCTTTACAGTTTTTCGAGAAGAGGGGATTCTATAGATGCTTTTGAGCATCGAAACTATTATATTGCTCGTCAATTTAATAATATTATTTATTTCAGCATCATGCAAAAACTATGTTTCAAATCCGACGAAAATGGAAACAACGCAGCGCGCAGTTCGCATAAGGCGAAGATTGTAAAAATTATTATTCAGCACTAAGATCCGCTGTAACCGATATAGTCTTATATTTATGCTTGACATTTTCAGTACAAATTTTAAACTTATCTTAATTTTAAACGATGTTTGCAATTGACATATTTTTATTCATATCAATTATTAATTTTACTATTATTTCTTATCAATTTTACATTAGTATCATTTATATATTGTAATAAAATGTATGGTGATACGAGTTAAAAAAGCTTGATAGTTTATAAAAATATCGATTCTATTTTTATATTAATTGTAAATATGTACAAAAAAAATTCCACAACAAACCTTTTATAAAAATATAACAATTTAAAACAAAATTGCGAAATTACGTTTTTGTCAGCTATAAATTGATGAAAAATTTACAACAAATGTACATAATTTTCTGAAATGCAGATAGTATACATAAAATAATATAAAACTAGTTAAACTTTTGTCTGTATTACTTATTTCTTATTTTCTTTTTATTTCACTATATGTTGCTTATATTAAATGAAAATGTAAAATGTTGAAGAGGTACGCTTTAGGAGACTAATACAGCAACTCTCCCCTTCTCGCTACTAATTTAGTAATGTATTGTACATTTATAAAGATAAAATATAAATAATGATATGAAATATTTACGGACGTTATTAATGTGCCGAATAAATCCAATTCTTTTAATAATCCTAATATTTAATTCAAGTTCAGATGACTCCTGGATAAAAATTATACGGCGATAAGATATTTTCACAATGTGCTGTCGTAGAAAAACTCTAGAAAAGTTATAGCCAGGGTAATATTATCAACATTTTTCTATTTCGAGAAACGTTCGTAGGCCTCATAAATCCATTCGCGTCCAGCCAGAAGGCTCACGTGAGTGCGAGGTATCCCTTATTCGATATACTCTTCGTCAGGTAGCACTCCATATATCTTTGTACTCGCATCGACGAGGTGAGGCTGCCTGCACGTTAGAGACGGCCGCGCGGATATACGTAAAACCAGTGGCCTGTTTTACAAGGAACGGGGAATGACGAATCGTTCCGTGCGCTTCGTAAGGGATCGGGCCGCGCTTCATCCCTTGATATATCGATGCAAAACGGCGAGCGATTCCCACGGAGGATACCGCGAGCCAATCTTTCGGAAACCAGCCCCAAATCCAAAGGAGCGTGATATTTATAGGGCGGATTTAAAGTATAAAGTCGCGGGCGGGATGCCGGGGGAGGTACGCTGGGGCCGCGCAGGGGGCGCGGGCTTGTTCCTTATTTTCTAAGAGACCGCGACCGTTACGCCCCTGAATTCCAATCGTGTACGAAGGATGAATGTGGATCGCGATACAAGGACTCGCCGCGAAAACATTCCCGATGTAAATGGCACGGAAATAATTCGAACGTAAGGTACGTACGATTATTTCATGATCTCTCCTATTCTCTTCATAAACTTTACGTTTCAGACATTCGTCACGATTTCAGTTCTAAATTTATCGTTCAACGGCTTTTCTTAGGAAATCATAAAAATATGTCTTACGAATATATACGAGAAAAAAATAAAGGACGCTCATAAATTTAAATGTAATTTTGGAAAGGAATAAAATGCACTTTTATATGTCGACATCACCGATTTCAAAAAAACTTTTCCATTGGGACGAGAAGCAAATAATGATAAATATTCTTTCTTTCAAAAAAATGTCGCATTTCTTCTTTTTATCAGAGATTAAGAGATTCTCTTGCTCTCACGTTTTCTCGTTGCGTCCCGATCGAGCACTTCTGAAATCGTCGTTCCTTCTACAGCTCCGCGCGAGCACGCAGAGGGGTCGGAATTCGAGAGACAAAGAGGGGCCATGCCCGAGGAAGCACGAGTGTAGTGTGGTATAGGTAATCGCGGAAGGCAACGATAAAAGCAAAGTTTAAATAAATCGTACGTGAGCGGGCTGAAGATCGCGGTTTCCCCATTCCGCCCGAATCGAAGCCGCGTTTCTCGCGAGGAACGCGTCGTTTCTCGAATTAGGAGCGAACTTTGTAGCCGGAGGGAAGGAAAACGACACGACACGTTAGCCTCCTCTCGCGAAAATGCAATTTATTCTTTTGCCACCCCGGTTGGCGAGCTCGTTCGAAGTATCGCGATGATACAAACTTTTTAAATTACACCACGTAACGACCGAGGTTACCTCGGTGCGGTTCTGAGGCGAATGTCGATGACGGGGAGAGCAAGCGGAGAGCGGCACAGTTAGCCTCGCAACAATCCACGTACGAAGTTTGGAACGCTTCCAGATTATATCGATAGCTTCGCGTCGAAAATTCGCTCCACGATTGCGTGTATTGCAAAAGTAGAACGTCATCCACCCTCTTGGCGATAAAAATAATTTTAATTGCAAAAATATAAATTTAATAAAAATAAACTATTTCGCAATAAGAAATTTGCGAAATTGTTTACCAAAATATCTTTCGTTCATTAAAAATTAAGCAGCTAATGATTTATTATTTTAATAAAATTATTTAATAAAGTTAATTATTATCTCTTTATTGATCTCCTTATAAATAAATGGAACATTTAGAGCGAGATAAAAACTTTCTTATCAAATGTTAAACCTCCCTCCCACATTTCTGCGTCTCACAACCGAGATATGAGAAACTCGTCGATACGTCAGGACTTCTCTCCGTATAAAGTGTGAAACAGCAACGGAGAGGAGCGGTGGGGAAGCCTAGGTCGAAAAGGGGTGAAAATCCCATTACAAACTATCCTCGTCTCGGCACCACACACCGCACAGGTCGACGTCACCTCCTTCCGCTGAATTCTCCGGCGCGAGGAAGATCTTTGCATGAATATGTAAATCCTTATTTTCGGATCGAGTGCGCTCGAAACCAAAAACCAACCTGGAGAACCGAGCGGGCGCATCGGCACTCCGCTTTACGTGGCGGAATTGATTTATTAGCCCACTCGACTTATCCGAGGGGTGACTCGGCGTCGCGCGCCCCTCGTCGCGAAAAAAAAGATATCCATTGAAGGTGCATCGGTCGAGTTACTCGTCAAATCGGTGCTCCAGATCTCCAAATGATCAAGAATGCACAAGTTTTCATTTATTGTTTCTTAAACATTAAAAAACTTTTAAAATAATCTATACAAAACAAGAAAAATTACCCTCAATAGTCCCATACTATTTATATGATGGTGTTATATGACAAAATATTTTTATGTTACTGTGATTCTGGCCGCAAAAGAAATTGAATTATTCGCGTGTAAGCTCGCGTAACGCAGCTTTTATTCAATCGCCAATATCGCCGATAATGCATCACGCAGAGCCCTCCGGCTGCGAGCGCTCTGGGTAGGGTATTATCGTTCAGTTGAAAGGGTTGCTGGACGGATAATCGGCTATAGATCAAATCTGTATTGTTAAAAATCATATTACGGTTAATGCAGTTCCACGCTGTTTTATAGTCATCACCACGCCGTTCTGAGTGCATGATTAAATTTAGCTATATTGCAGCCGCACCGTGGAGACGTAATAAACAATTAACACATTCGACTTAATATTCTCATCATATCATGATTGCATAATAATATTAACAATTAAATTATTGAGAAAAAAACGAGAACGTTATAAATTCATTTTACATAAGTATAATTGTGTCCTTGCCTAATTAGCGTCAATTCAATTTTGTTAAGTAAATAATTACTTTTTTTAAATCGATCTATCGCGCAAAAATAGAATAGAACATCGCAACACGTAACACAAATGTAATTACAGGTCGCAATTCTTAAATCTATTCTTCTTTATAGCAGTAGAATGTGTTTCACGAGGTCTCCCATAAACTGTCACATGATACACCCATTACGGTTTACCGCGATGCACAGCTACCCACACGTCGCAAATCCCCGCGTGCATCGCAAGGCAGAAAAGATAAAGACGCAAAGGCGCAAAGGCTGGACATCGACTCTACCCGAATTTTACGCCCGTAACCGAGGGTCGCTCGATGAAGGACGCCTGCGGGTGTCTCGTCCTCGAAAGTTTTAATACCACTCGGGGAGTGAGGGTTGGCAGACAACATCGAAGCAAAAGCAAGAGACAGTGCGCGAGCAAGAGGCATCGGGAGGAAAAGAGAAAGGCAGGACGGACGGCAAAGTAAGAGAGAAAGGGCTAGAGAGAAAGGGAATATTTCGGATGATTGGTATTGTCGGAGATGCGCGAGATGCGGAGTGCCGTGGGGTGGAATCGGCTGTATTCAAATGGGGTGGCCATTAGAGTTATGTTAGAATATATTGATTATTGGGGGGATCAAAGAGTAGGGGACGACGGGATGACGCCACTGCTGAACAGCAGGGAGCAAGACGAAGGGTCGAAACAACTGGTCCTACCCTGCCACCCAGTCTCCTCACTTTCAACCCCCTTCCATCCCCCACCTAGTCCCCTTCGCCCGCGCGAGCCACCTCGAATATCCGTCAACCTCTTCGACTGATTTTCGCTGTTTCACCTGTCCTGTCATGTCGTATGTCCTCGTTACGAAGTCGTGGATAGTCATTAATAAACGGCATAACGTAGCAAACATCAGAGTCTATAACTAATATAAAAATATATATAGTAGTAGTAAAGTATAGCTACAAGATGCAAATGCAGGATTATTTTTAAAGAGGATAAAAGATATTGATAAAAATTGATTAAAAATAATCAAAAATTTTAATCTCGCAAAAATTACAGAGATAAAGTAGGCAGTCTCTGATTGAATGTTATACGATAAAATTTTACACATAGCGGGACAGGTACCGAAGGTTCTTTCGAAATATAAACACCGCAAATGTCAAGTAGGAGTCGCGGAAACGGAAGCCACGATACACGCGGTTCAAAGATTCGCGAAAAGAACGAGCCAAGGGTGATGAGAGTCGCGAGATGGAAAACCCGAGGAAATATTCGCGCGAGCGAATGCGGCGGCGGGAATTATCGGGCATTAGTCGATGGCTGCTTTTGGCGCGCGCTGGAGGATCAAGAGTGTATAAGGGGTGATGCGTGGGATGGTGAGCGAGCGAGCGAGCGAGCGCGCGCGCGGCGAAGGGATAAAAGGGAGCGGAGAAGTACAATCGATGAAAGGGTTGGACGTCAAACCCCTTCGTGTCGCGATCTTCTCCACCCTCGGTCGGACCGCCGCGG
>QKQZ01018933.1:0-12716 GCA_003595255.1 Solenopsis fugax
TTTTCCCTTTCAAATGAAGGAATTTTATCACTGCGCGATACTCAATTTTCTCCATTGTTAACAATATCAGCTGACGACTTTGGAAGAGTTGCCATAGACAAAGTAATGATCAGAATGACTTCAAATTTTTACGGTTTACATATGTCAAGGCCATCTATCGGACGGCGAAAGAAATTTTTTTCTACAGTTACTTTATGTCGATGAGGCCGGAAACTTTTCAAATGGCCCTCGTANCCTCGTAGGTGTAGTAAGCCTTAAGTCATAAGAAATTGACCAATTATTATACAGTCGAATGTAAGAATAATCGACTATGGTTGGTTAATTTCTTAAGATGTACAACATATTTATTGTAGACCGGACTTTAGCCGCTCAGTTGGGCAATTGTAGTACCAGAGAGGAATGCACCCACTGACTCATTCGCTGTCATTCATGACCGCGCAGTCGTGCGTTCATGTTCGATATCGGCTTCCTTGTTGCATCGAAGTGCTCTTGTTCTTGATTTCGATTCTGAGAAGATAAGAATAATAAATCTCATTGTTCGCGACTATACGGTGCTGTTTTCGCGTTCGCGATTCCGAGCAATTCCGAGTGACAGTCCCGGTGCCGTGGCGTAGACCAGCGTAGACCAGCGTAGACGACTTTGGACGCCACCCCACCGATCTCGACGTCACCGACACACTGGCCGGACGTGTACGTGCGTCGTCTATCGATATGGAAGGTCGCGGCGATGATGCCAGCGGCGGGGCATATCTCGCGGTCGTCGCCGGTATTTTTGCTACCGGTGGTAGTCTTCTCGGCAAGCTCGCTGGTGGCGCTGATGCGTCGTCATTGGTGAGTTGGCGGCCGATTCGAATCGTCGGTACAGAGGTGAAAATAGATTGCGGATTTTTATTCATAAATTTAGTTAATTTGTTATTAAGTTACAAGCTTGATAAGTATAAAAGCAATTAAGAATGTATAGTCATATTTTGAGATGTAATCAGTGTTACGATCTCATTAATATATGATATATGAGATATATTAATTTTGCTATTTATGCCAATCAGAAATGATAATGAAATCGATATCGATTCGATATCGATTCGACATCGATTCGATGATTTCATATGTTTGCAGGATTTTTTAATTAACTGATAGTCTTTTATTACATAATTAAGAATATTTCTTGAATTTCTTTTAATTTGAATTCCTTTTCCGTCCTTTCCACAAGATTTATTTCTGCGTTCAAATGTTGTGTATCTTTCGATGTAGTTTTTTTTCGGTTTGTTAAATCTCTGAGTGTATACATTATGTCGTCATGACAGAAAAAATTGAAATTGAAAAGAGTATAGCATATACAAATCGCATATACAAAATATAAAAAAAGAGAAAATAACATATATAGCACGATCTCGTGCATGGTCTGAAGACATCACAATCAACATGCTAAATTGAGTCTTATTGGAGATTATTTTCTGTCATACAAAATCCAAACCGTAGAATGACAAGATTTTGGTTATTATATCAGGAACTTTGTTCAAATGTTTACATATACTGATAAAACTCTAATAAATATTTGTGCAAAAGTTCATTTAGAGACACTTACTTTTTAAGACTTATTTATTTAAAACTGTTTAAGAAGAATTATTTATTTAAAATTGTAGCAAAATAGGATTTCTCTCTAAAAGCCGTTATAATATAAATTTTTCATGGTTTTATTCTTATTTGCAGCCGGTTTTTGGATTAAGTTGGATCGAGTTTGGTCGGGCATTCACGATCAAAATTTTTTGTCGTTGATTAGAAAAAAAGAAAGAATAAATCTAAGCAGCCTGTAGTTTTTTAATTTTGATAACTTTTAACTAGTATTGTAGAATTTCCCAAAAGATGCTTAAAATAAGAAATGATCAATAAACCAGCAAATTAAAGAATGACAAAAAATAATTATTTTTATTCTCAATTAGATGGAAAACTGAGAATAATTAATTAATTAATATACACATTTTGAATTTTACTTACCCTTTTTCAGCATAATTTTCAACGTTATTTATGCTGAAGAAGGCTAAATAAAATTCGAAACGTATATATTAATTAATTATTATCACATCTTCTAAGTAATTGAGAAAAAAATATCCTTTTTCATCTTTTAATATTTTTCGTTCTGCGTGTTCGCATATAAAAACAATATTTCTTTGTTTTTGTAATATACATATATAAATTTAATTTATAAGTAAAATATTAATTCATAGTAATAAAATATTATCTAATGATTCATATTGTAACTATTTTCTTTAGAATAATCTAAATTTAAAAAATTACGACATTTAGTTTTTTATTTATGCAACTTTTAACTATATTAATTTTATAAATTGAATTTAACTTAATTTAGTTAAAAAAATATTAATTTATATGTTTACAAATTATTATATTATGTATCTTTAAAATTGATAAATGCTGATAAAAGCTGAGAGACAGGTAATTAAAAATCGGAAAATTAAAAATAGATTAAACGTATAGAAATTTGAAACAAGAAATAAATGACTATATAAAAATATAAAGCATTATAACGATTACATGTTTATTTTCTTTATTCAATAGCCATCGTTACTTCTAAAAGGAACGCTTCTCATCTCTATGATCGTGTGTAACACCGTAGGATGCATGTTTTTTGTCAAAGGACTTCATGCCAGCGGAACTTCTTTGTCGATAACGGTTGCCAGTGCAGCCACGAACTATGTTTGTTCGGTGAGTTGTTAAATCTTGCAATTCATCTCGTAAATAATATTTTCGTTAGATAACACGGATT
Source organism: Solenopsis fugax (assembly GCA_003595255.1). Taxonomy (NCBI): domain Eukaryota; kingdom Metazoa; phylum Arthropoda; class Insecta; order Hymenoptera; family Formicidae; genus Solenopsis; species Solenopsis fugax. The sequence continues at coordinate 2,783 of QKQZ01018933.1, forward strand.
AATACGAACCTTCCTCTCGCGATTTTAATCTTAACGTTAAATTCTTCAACGGACTTTAACTCGGTTTAGCGAAAATCCCGAGGTACACGTAACTGTTAAAGTAATATCGGAAAAAGAAGCTTTTCAAGAAATAAGTTTCTAGAGGCTCTAAATAATTAATATAATATTATTTTTCAATATTATTACGAATATTCTACTGTAGCAGAATGTTTCCACACAGAACATATCTATTAGATATTCACTGGATGTTGCTAAACATTAAAAATATCCATGAATATCAAATTTATAGCCATTGGACATATTTTGCATATCCAAATGTCCGCAAGTTGAGATCTTTTAAATATCTATTTGATGTCCAACTCAATATCCACGACATCTATTGAATATCTAATGCAATATCTACTAGACATCCATTACATATCACCTGGATATCTAGCTCAATATCCACTAAATATCCAATGGAAATTTAATAGACATTACGTTCTATGTAAATAGCTGCCACTGAATAAAAAAAGTATAAAAGTTTTTATTTCTATTTTTTTATTATATCACACTTTATTAAACTTACAACACATTTTTAATAATTAATCATTATTTATTACATTTTTATTATATTTTATTATACTTACTTTGCCAGCTGTCCATCCACTAGTAGGTTTTGAATCCGGGATCTCAAAATCATAAACCTTGTACATTATATGCTGTGTCACTTTAATTTATTAGTACATATATACTTTTTATTGCTTATATTATAACTGCCGCAAAGAAAGTTTCAATTAGTCGATTATACATTTATTTTTATACCGAATTTTTCCATTCTTATATTAATTATATAGTGTATAATAATATAATTAATTATGAAATAATATTCGTAGGACACATAACGCGTTATGTGCAAAAAATAATTTGTAAAATCATATTATATTTGATATTACGTAGAGCTAAAGGATTATAGAATATTTGAATATGATAGGATATCGTAAGATATTAGGACATCTTATTTCGTAAGACATTATATCTTATGAAATTTTACGATCTTAGGATATTTTTCGATATCATCTTGTGATATCTTGGATGTCACCTACTGGGATAACCGTAGGATCGTTTTTGTCAATCTGGGACAATTTAGGATATTCTATCAATTTAGGATAAAGTGTGCTGTATTGATTGGTACCTATTTGATGGATACAAATATGTGGATATCGAATAGATATTCCCCGTAGCTATTCGTTGGACATGGATATGTGGACAATCTATTAAATATCTACTAAATATCCGTAACAGATATGAATATTTTATAGATATGTGGATATCTATTACATATCTATTGTATATTTTGTGTAGGTTAGTCTGCAACTTATAATAAAATTACAAATTAGAAAATTATGATTTAGCAAACATCGAATGTAACATAGATATAATGTCATTTAACATATACATATGTTATATCTATGTTATGTGGGGATATATCAATGATGTATCCCCACATCCCTGTTCACTAAGGAAAAATTTATTAAGAAAAAATGCTGTTGAGAGAATATAAATTTTTATTAAGGAAACTCTAAATAAATTATATAATAATATTCTACAATTTGCAAGAGATTATTTCTATATTTCAAGAGAATATTAATTTATTTATAAAGACACGTAATAAAATTGAAAATTAGAAAGTTATGATATAAATGACGGCTTTTCCTCAAGAAAAAGTTCAAATTGGAGTATCTGTCACTGAAATTAAGGTCGCGACAGGACGACCATCCATCGTGCTTATCGCGGAAAGAAGTTAGATCACTGTGAAACATTGAGTCGGATATATTTCTTTTTTTGTTGCGAAAAAGTTTTGACAACGGTAATGGAATGAAATGGTATAGGGAAACATTCTACAGAAGGGCATTTGTCGACGGCAATTATTCGTCTATAGCTGGCAGTCCGATATACTTCCGAGAGTCGGTCGGTTTGCAAGGAGTGAAAGTTGTTTCGCAAACTAGACGCAGTTCCGTGAGTGTGTGCACAATGCGGTCATAGCAATTATATGCGCGCAGGTAGTACGTGGCGATTGAACGGGAACTGTACGATATGATACACGCTATTGAAACGCGATCTCGATTACTACGCTACATTATATACTGCGAAATGCATTGCGCCAGAATTATTATTAGAATAATAGAAATAATTACGTCCGCCGCGCGCCGTGTTGCGAACGATTTTATTCTCTCTCTCCTTTCATTCCTTCTCCTATGAAAATCGTTTATTCCGTTTATGTCGAATACTGGTAAAGTTTTGATCGCATTAGTTCGTTAAAGATGTATGTGTCATATCTCAAAAGTCTTTGGTCAGTATTACCAAAAAATTTAAATTTTATAGATTTTTCTATTCTTACGTTTGAGTGTATGTGCAAAATTTAAACATATTTCTCTTGTTGGTTTCAAAGTCATTTAATTTTTTGTTTGCTTTTAATTCTTATATAAAATCACATTATAGTACTTATTTGCAAATTTGATGGAGAAGTAGCATTATGACTTAATTAAAATTTTTTTATAAAATTCTAATAAATACTCGTGCCAATGTTTATTTAGACTTATTTGTTAAAAAATTATTTATCTAAAACTACAGCCAGATAGAGTTATTTTCGTTGCAAAAACCATTATATTTAAGGATGTATAAGACATGCAATCTTTGCAAAGTAAATAAAATTTGGAAATGTGTTTAATATTAACACTTCGAATAAACTATATACATATGAAAGTTGGGTGAATAAGATTATATTTTTATTTAATAACATATTTTTATAGTTTATTTACTTTATTTGTTATTAAAAATTAAATTATTTTTTACAATATTAACAAAAATATCAATTTTTTTGTGTAAGTACTCTAAGTATTCAAAATGATTTATACAACATTTTATTGTGATTATCTGTTTTACTTCGTAGTTATTTCGTAAATAAATAAATAAATATTGTTTATTTCACAGAACTGATCTTTGCATCGCAATGAAACTTTATAAATTATTTTGATTATTTAAAGTATTTAAATAAGAAGTTTAGATTTTTTTCATTATTTTTATTTCATTATTTCATTATTAATTATATTTTCATTACAGCACATGTTTACTTCATATTGAAATGATTTTTTATTCAAATAAAAAATCGCTGTAAAATTTTTTCTACTACTTTCAAATGCAATATAAAACAATCTGTAATTTTTTCATAATTTTTTTAATGTTTTGAGAAATGTACTATCTATTTTTAAATCAAAATTTTCGTTGTTTTCTTCTTTGCAGATGGTTTTACAGTCAAAATTTGGATATTTGCGACTACAATTTTTTGTCGTTGATTAGAAAAAAAAGAATAAACCTAAGAAGCCTTTAGTTTTTAAATTTTACTAACTTTTACTTTCTATTGTATAGCCAAAACATCTTTAAGTAAAAAATGTAAAAATGAATGGAGATGTTTGAATATCTTTTTTTACACCTTACGCGATAGAATTTTTCTATAATTCTCCGTGAAAATTGATTTAATCCGTTGGCGCGATAGCTGCTAAAACGGCATTGTATATCGATTGCGTCGGCGTGAAATTAAATATTCACGAGATTAAGTTTGGGTTGTGTGTGCAAGGATATAGGTGCGCTTTAAACTTAAAAATGTCACCGATTGGCAATCCTCGAGAAATAATGATGTAGTTATCCGTATCTATATCTATCCTATATATATATCCTATGTACCCTATGTCAAACACGTGGCTCACCGGTTCTCCAATATTTTACGTCCCTTTGATAAGTAATTTAAGTGAAAATAATAAAAGGATTTTATTTCATAGGATGAGTTTAATTAAATGTAATACACGTAATATGAAATACTTTTCTGTTTTTCATAACATCCCACATCACGTTTTTCATTTCTTTTAAAAAGGTGATATTTAAATGCATTACTTTCGATAATTTTAATTTATCGAGAAACACAGCGTGATATTTAAAAGCCCCGATTACGTTGTTATAAAACATTAATTTTATAAATATCTCTTGTCCTCGTTGAAGGCTTTCGTAGGTTTCATGGTGTTTGACGAAACCACTTCGTTGACTTGGTGGTGCGGAACTTCTATGGTACTTCTCGGCTTGATGCTGATCTGCAATGTTCCCGCTGAAAAGAAGGTTTCCGCTGTCGGGGAAAAATTGAAACATCAATAGCCGCCGACGGACGCTTTTATATTCTGAGCAAGAGCGATTACGATGATGTTACGACCACACGATTACTTCCATTTTTGTATTGACATCGACAGATATTTATTGTGTTAGATCCTATACGTTGTATCCTATACGCCGGGAAAGAGAATACATTGTGTTGTTTGTGAAAAATAATAGAGGAGTGAATTTTTTTTCGATGTAAAACGAAAGTATTAATAGAATACAGACATTACTTAAGTATTATAGCTATAATATATGTAATATATGTATAGTTATATATAATATATATATATTATATATAAAACACAATTTATTCTTTATTATAAATAAAGTATTCTATGTTTCTATTTTTTAATATGATTTTCTACATAAATGGCAGATATAATTTTAAAATATGCTGACGTATTTACCTGAACACGGGATGATATGCAATATGCACATATATACGATACAATATTATTAGATCGAGCAATGGACGCAGCAGTGTAAAATTCATTTGATACCAGAAGGATAAAAATAATTTATTGGTTTAAAGAGAGAAATGTTTTGCATTTCCTTCTGTTCTAAAATTATTTGGTGTGAAAAGATCGATCGGTTCCCGCGTCGAGTGTATGGAATATCTTGAGAATGAAAAGCGTAAATAATGGATTGTACAGAGGTATAAAAAAAAACATTTTACGGGATTTCTTAAAGTATTCGTTTTTCGCGAGCGACCTAACATTTTTGTATTTTTACACGTGGATAGATTTTATGCGCTGCGTTTTAAAGTAAAGTGAGTTTTAAAAAAAATCATATCTCTCAATGCTTGTCGTTATCTATATAAAATCTAGATGAAGAAACGGAGATAAGAAACTTTTTCTCATCTTTATCTGGATTATTAAAATGTATATTTATCTCCATTTTTATCTTACAATTAGATAAAAAAATTTGAGGAAAAGAAGCATTATTTTTTCTAAATTAGCCAACAAGATCCAGATATGTATTTCGCAGATTTTGAAAAATTTGATCGATATTAAAATTTGATATCGTTAAAAGTAACATCCCAATGAGCATACAATATTTTTTAATAAAATTTTATTTAAAAAATATTAAAAAACATTTAAAAAATATTATTTGCTCATTGGGATGTAACATTCAAATGCCAATGGGCCAAAGGATTGGAGTAACAAGGTTTTTTCTTCTTTTCTTTTGGTAGCGACTGATAATATCTTCTTTTTCTCAACATTTATTTTTTCTCGTATTCTTAATTTGTTTATAATTCTACAAAATAAACATGTTTTTAAAACTTATTTATTTAAAATTTATTTATTTAAAAGTAAAAATAAAAGTACATGAAATTATTTTTTAAATATGTGCTATTTAATAAAAACTGTAAGTTTGAGAAAATTAGTACTTAAAGCACTAGACTAATTTTGTGAAGCTTCAATCATTCTATCATGCGTACAGTCATTCAAACTTTAAAATCTTATTTTTTGAAGTGATAACAACAGATTAGAAAATAATAATAGCGCAATGTAAAAATTTCCCCAAAATTATATGTAATTTAAAAATTTTTACAAAGAGTCATCATAATGTGAGTTATATTTTTTCTATATTTTTTATCTTTTGATTTTTGATTGTGTATTGATCCAAATCAAAAGAGGAACATTTTCTGTCAGATTGAATTATTTGAACTTTCAAAAAAAAAAAATAAAATAAAATAAAATAAAAATAAAAATAAAAATTTATAAATAAAAAATATTAATAATAGATAGTTTGTATTCTGATAGTAGTTGTATTCTAAATCGTTTTTGTTCAACAGCAATACTATCTCAAAGTTATTTAAATAAAACGACATATAAATTTTTTTAAATAAATAAATTTTAAATAAGTTTAAAAAATCATGTTCATCTTCTATCTAAATAAATTTAAAATTAAATCATTTTTATCTTATTTTTATAAGATATGCTATATATAATTTATCTAATCTTTACCTAAATAATTTTAAGTTATCTAATTGCTGTTGAATTGTGCTTGTTTTAGTACGAAGTTGATAATCGTATCTACAGTAGCATTGAATATACGGAATGACGATGACGAGATATTCCTTCCGTTCCTGTCTTAAAATACATTAACACGATGCCATTTTCCCTCCGTATGCCCCGTCAAGTGGGTAACGTTTCAACATTGACGCATCAACGAGGCGAAATTAGCGCGGTGAGCAAATTATACATCGTTATTATTACGTTACGCCCGGTGGTGACGGTCTCCCCGAGTGTCTACGTAACACGTAATGAAGACGAATATATTTGCATCCCGGGATGTAAATATACCTACCATGCAACTGAATATGTGGCGTCTGATAGCGGAGCTAGAACGGGCGTCGGACGAATCGATTCCCCGTTGACGTTAATTTGCCCGCAGGTATCGAAATAGTTATCAGAATGATATCAAACACGTACATGAATTTTGACACGAAATTGAGAGCCGTTAGCTTTTTCATGTGCAAACGTGATCCTGTTGTTCCGCGATTTCCAACATATATTCTCTTCGAGATCACGAGTGGAACAAGTTCACGAACGAATTTATGAGATAAAATCGTGTTACATCATTAATTAATGAACGAGTAAACATCTAATTACTATGCAGTAAGCATAGAAACTAAATATATATCTCGGATATAAATAAGAGAATATTATAGGAGAGAGAGAGGAGAAATTATTATTGCCCATATAGACACACCATGACATCTCTATTAAATCTTCGTAGCTCTATGGACCGTTTATCTTCATGATGGAAGTCAGATAGAACTCCAATAGAAATCTATACCTATTATACGTCTATCTATGATGTCCTCGACAAATCTATCGTGGACGTCTATTAGACATCTATTATGAATATACATATAATAGATAGGATCAAACAAGCAACACGCTGACAGATAGACATGTTCTATTTCTCGTAAAAAAAACAACACGGAACAGAATAAAAAGCGCAATATTAGGAGATGCATTTTCTGTTATGTTCTAATAATAAAATAATAAAATTGTTTCCTTTGAAGATGAGTTCCTAAAATAAAGCTCCATGATAAAAATAAATAAAATGTTATTTTGAAATTTATTGTTAAAACGCATCCATACAGAATTTATTAAACTTCCATTTAACGTTTATTATGCCCGATTTCTTCATTCTTTCCGATAGCTATCTTCCAGATAAAGATATTCGTCAATTAACTAAAAATTCGTTTTTTTTCACTGAAACCTCCAGTTACGTATTGATTTATCTAACGGATAGCTATTTTTTCATTATACTACTAATATTTGACACAAAATGTACTAGAATTTTACTAGAAATTATTATATTCTATGGGAGATATCTTATGAATAAAGTTATCTAGAGGTGATTAAATTGGGCATTAATCATTTATCGAAGTTCTATGAAACATCTGTGCTTGATATATATACATAACGCCCAATAGACTATGCGTGCATCCAATATGAGGAGCATGCAATGCAGACAGTGTTTGCGTTATCTATATAAAATTATCGGTATAATTATTTAGAAAGCTGTATCTTATTTTTATCTAGATTAGTCTCTTTATCTTAGATAAAAGAAGTGTTATCTTTTTCAAATTATTTAGGATAGAATGTGCACAATAATGAGAATGAGGTATTGTCATTAGCCTCTAAGTTGTTATTTATCCTGACAAGAAAATTTTTCAAAGTAATAACAGAGTTATGTTCTGAAATTCACTGTCAGTATTGAAAATCTATAGTACACGTAAAGTGAATTATATATTTTTAGTACTAGCAGTGTATATCGGAACGTAGCCCAGATTGCACAGATCACAGTAGTAGTGCAATATAAAAGTTGCCCCAAAACTATAAATTCGAAAACTTTTACAAGAAATTTTGTCAGTCATCATATAATGTGAGTTATATGTTTCTTCTATTTTCTAACTTTGATTTTTATTTGTGTATTGAATTTAAAGAGGAATATTTCTTGTCATTAAATTATTTAAACTTTTTGTTTTTTTAGAAACAAAGATTTAGAGATAAACGATGAATATATTGTTTTCATATCCTAAATTGTTTTGTTGAATAGCGATACTATTTAAAAATTTATTTAGATAAAATCATATTTAATTTTATCTCTTATCTGGATAAATTAAAATTAAATCATCTTTATCTTATCTAAGATACATATATATATAATTTATTTTATCTTTATCTAAGTGCAACATTGAATATGGAACTATAGATTTTTAATGGACATTCCCCCAATGGAGGTTTCAAATCTCCAAGATATCTGTTAAAGGTGTAATTGTGTGAGGTTCTACATGGGTAATTGTAATTATATTATAAATATGACGAAATGATATATAATAGAAGGAGAAATTATTATTCTTTGTATATAATAGGAAGCTGGTAGAAATATTTCTCGCTTTCGACATCACTCGCTTCGCTCTCGAGATGTACCGCGGGAGTGGGAAGAGCGCACCTCGGCAACACATCTCTCGGTGGGATGCGAGAGCTCATTCAGGATCTCGTCGTGTCCTACACACACCGGCGTTCGGCTACGACGCAAGCGTAGCCCAGTAGCCCGTGTGCGAGTCCTACTACACTAGATTTCGCGTTTGTAGGGCAGGGTCGGAGGGGCGAAGGGGAAAGGAGGGGGTGAGGGGGAGGAGTAGTTAGGGGGTGAGAACGGCCTTTATCGAGCGGCTTCTGCGCGAACTGCGGCCCCGACGCTGCTGCTGACGCCGACGTTCCCGACGTATTCACCCTCAGGGGCGGATTACCCCCTCCGACCACGCCGGTAACTTCGCTGAACGCGTGACCGCTGTCTTCCTGTGGTTTAGAGAAGAAGGCAACACGAGGAGTTCCAGCTCACGTTGGTCGGACAAGGAAATCGCTGATCTTACAGTTAAGGAACTCTAATTCAAGACTCGCGCTGAGATCCTCTTTTGCTGCGTAATTTCCGTAGATTTTCGACCCGTAAGATTACAATGCTACGCTTATCCAGGATCTGTTTAGATTTCCGATGTAGATTACGATATTTTTATAATTTGCAGACAATCCCCATATCTATCCCTCTTCCCGGCATGAGAATCTCGCGAAGAGACGAGGGATTTCTTCGTCTCGAGTCAGGATCCTGAGTCGTCTGAATTCGGTCCTGCCGTTCCCCACCGCGCTTTACCCCTTCCCATTCCCGTCGCGACAAATCTGTTACGAGATTTCCACCTTCATCCTCGCCCACCTCATGGCAATGAATTTGAACGGGACGCAGATTCCCGCGGACGGGGTGAGAACGACGACGGGTCGGACATTCTGCGGCGTCTGCGTCGGCTTCCGTACGTAAGAGAAAGAGAAAGAGAAAGGGAGAGGAGGAGCGGGCATGACTCCCCCTGTCTCTTATCGCGGCCGCGGGTCCGGACGCTCGTATCTCTAGCTCCGTGTCCGGCGCGGCGGGCGAGATTAGCTTCTCGAGGGGACAACCGGCGGCGGATGTCCCTTCCGACATCGGGCTGATCCAACCTGCCGGGCCAGACGTCGTTCAATCCTCCGACAATCGATCGCAATAGTGCTCCGAGTTCACGAGGGCTCAAGGTGTGCGCGTCCTCCCTGAGTGTGCGACCACCCTTGCGGCCGTCGTGGATCGTCGACGGTCCCACCTCGGCGCAACCACTCGTCTCGCTCGTCTCCGTCACCCGTCTGGTCCCGACTGCTCCCGACCCGGTTCCCAGGAGGAAGTGGCTTTATAGGTGTCAGGT
>QKQZ01018939.1:0-25149 GCA_003595255.1 Solenopsis fugax
ATTAATATCGCGCATCTAAATAGAAATTCTACGATGCAACCGTGTACCCACGGAACGCGGTCACAGGTGTCGACGCGCACACGCGCGCGCGAGCGACGATTGCGACCGCGAGCTCGAGCTCTTCGCACGAAAATATCGGGTCCTCGCGCTGCACAAAGTGTCGCTAATGCATAAATCATCATCAGGGGTAATTTTGAAGAAATTAGAATTTAAATGTACACCCAATCGGATAATTTTATTCGCTTCCAACGTCTGTCTCTGCCAGCGAAGAGTTATATTCGTAATTAAAATTTCGGTAAAAATTCAGAAATGAGATACCCGCTGCGCGTATGACTTGATTAGCTTTTATCATATCCGGCGGATACGTTATTGCGAAGAGTCTCCATTAACGAGCATTATCGCCTGTTAATGGAGACTTTTATATTCGCGATATCACAATAATAACGTGTGATTTTACATTTACGCTCCTTTCTCAGGCGCGAGCTTATGGTCCGCGTTTATGGCGTTATGCCGACGACGGCCACGACGGTCCGCGGTACGGACGCGGAAACTGTGGTCGTTACTGCACGAGTGCTCAAAAGTTGTCAAGCGGAAAACAAATCACCGTTACCGCATCGTAGCGCCGACCGTTCTCCGCCGTAATATAAGAGTTTACTTCACGGCGTTGTAAGGCATCCGCGTCGCGTAATGCTGGAGCATTACAGAGAGCGCGCGCCATAAAAGCGCCGCGCCGCGCCGGCTCGAGCAGCCGAAACGATGTAAGGTGTGTCCATAAAAGTGCTCTTCTCATGTCTCGCGGCAGTGCGACGTAAAACGTGGATATCGCCGCGATTATTGGCGTACCGTAACGCGCGGATTCTTGGAAACGCATGACGACGCGATATCTGCGTTACATTATGTGCTCAAAGTATACATAATAAACGCATAACACTTGAATGGAAAAAAATTGCCGTAGATGTTGAAATTTTGTGTAAACTTAAGTTCTTCCGATTAAAAAAAGCGGACTGCTTCTACATGAAGCAATAACTGTAATTATATCTCGAACCGTTTCTCTATTCTGGAATTTCTGAATAATTTTACTTCGAATAGGTTGCAAAGTTTTTGAAAATAATTTTTAAAAGCATGAGAATTAATTGAAAAATGAACATAATAAAGGGTAAAGTCTTCTATTATGGGATAAGTTCCTAATATGAGGTAACAAGGTTTCTGCTACATTAATAAATGCATGTGATTGGTACCATCATAAACTTATTACTCTTGGGGTGACATCTATTTAGTAGAAAATTCATTATTAGATCATGCGTGATCATTCGTTGAAAAGAAAATTTTTTGAAATTGGTCAAGATTTATTGATATGAGTCTTTAAAACTTGTTTATTATAAAATAAATAAAATTTAATGATACATTCTGCATGCAGTGATAGAGTAAAGTCGTATTAATAGAAAAATACGGAATGTGATGATTTGCTTAATTATAAATATTAGATTTGGTGAAATCGCAAAGAGTGGAACTCATAATATGAGACAGTCAAAAATCCCCATTTATTATTGCATATTCTGACTTCGAGAACTTTCCAAAATGCTGTAATAAAGTTTTTCATTGAAGACTTTCGAATTATGAGGCTTGAAAGTTATGGCCTTCAGCATTAGCACTGAGACTTTAAAATATCTCGAAGAGAATAGATTTTGGAGAAAAATGTTACGTATCAAAGTTTTTGAGAATCGAAAGAGCTATTTAATTGGTCAACTAGATTTTGAGACTGAAGCCTAATTTGAACCTAGTAAGGTCCAAGTCGATAAGACCCATTTCATATAAAAAAACCTTTGTATCTCATATTAGAAACCCTTTTTCTGAATTAGCAAAATCGGCAATATTGATAAAAAATTTCATATACAACAAAGTATAACTATTATCGATTGCTAACTTTTAATAAAACTTAAATATATTTACTATAATTTGGATATAAAAATAGGAATTAATGGTATAAATTAAATAAATTATAAGCCTTAAAAAAAGGTATCTCATAATACGCAACTTTACCCTACATTATAAAATCTAAATGTATTTTTTGTAATGTGTTTAATATACTTTTGATGTGAAATAAAATGTCTTTTTCTGGCATTGAAGAACTGGTAGAATAAAATCAAAACATCGAAACAATCCCCACGTGTCATCGTATCACCGACACGTTTATTCCTTTTGGTGAACACAAACGGAAAAATAATTGCGAAAAATCTACAGCCATGCTCCTCTCTTTCTTCCTCTACCTTATTTCTCTTCATTCCGACCGTCTTTCTTCCTTACGTCCTCCAGCGTTCCGTGCTTCATAGAGGAAACACGCGATTCCCGCGTTAACTCCCGCAGGGCGCAGCGGGTGTCCTTACGCGGACTCACATTAACCCACCTCCGCATCCTCCACATTTCGCGTCTTCTCCTCCCGCAATCCCTTCCCCTAAAGATACACTGATATACGTACATACTTTGCCGTTATCACGATCGCCTTTAACACTTCGTCCTTTATTACGTATTTATATGTATTTTTGCCTTAAATCATTATATGCACCTAATATAAGATAGATATACATATTTTTAAATGCAAGAACATTTTCTTGATAACAGAATGAGAAATCGATTCGTTCCTGATTACGCAGTACATTAAACACCTAAATATTTAATGTAGTTTCATAAAGTTTGTTACAGTTTCGGATGATAAGAAACATATATCTTTTTCTATCTGATGCAAGAATCTTTCGCTAGAAGTATTATAGACCTAACATTTCGTGAAAATATACTAAATTAAATTTCATAGGAATATTGCGAACAAAAATTTGTAGAAACATCGTAAGTAATAATTATGATGAGAATAATTCAACAAGTCTTTGTTGTATTCTATTTCAATATTGAAAAATAATAAAAATTGCTATTTTGTTATTATTTAAAGATTGTATATATATATATATATATATATATGCAAGATATACAGATTAATTTTAAAGATGTTATCTAAAACATTTATTTAATAACTTAATAAAATTATTAATATATAGAAAATTGTTTCTGTAAAATGATATACATATGTGCTGTCAGAAAATCATATACTTCTACTACTGATGACAAATTAGAACCCAAGAAGCAGTCTCTAAACCGTGTCTTTCAACAACATTACCTTCTATATCAGAAATTATTACGACAAATTTAATAAATAAGAAAATATTAATTTATCTTATTATTTATATACAATTTATACTTTATACGAATTGATTCTCGAATGTTTAATGCATCATTTTACGAGCGTGTCTATATCAAACTACAGGAACTGAATTCAAACCGGTCGGACTACGTGTATATCGCGGCTGTGACGTTTCTGTGCCACAGCGAGGACTGAGATCGCTAACATCGCTAACTAACGGCGAGTAGATGAGCACCCTCGTGTGCTCGCCCGCTGAGCAGATAAGACTTCGCACCACAGCGCTGGTCACGGATCTTCGCGCTCGCCGCGCGCATCACCTGTGCCCATCGCCACCCACGCCCTTCAGGCACCCTGATAAATTACTCAAGACCTCTATCGTCTATCCCAAGCGAGCGGTCATGTGCACGGCTATCAGCCGGAGTGCGCCTTATAACATCCGGCAAACGGTCGGTACGCGTGACCCGACCACCTTCGAACGAACCGTACGCCAAGAAAACATTCGAAAGTTCTATCTATAGAAGACGCTATTATTGCGTGCCGCAATGCGTGGAGCGATTAACGAGAAAAGTTCTTAACCGTCTAATATATACTTAATATAAGCTTTTTTTAAATTCTTTCGAAGTTTGTATCAAACATCGCAGTGGATTTTTTTATACTATCGTACGCTTTCTTCCACGAAATTACAAAAAAAATCCATCCGATACACAGAAAAAAATTTAGTATCAAATCAACAATTCATTGTTTCATATATAAGCAAGAATATAAAATCTTCTTGGAATAATTTATAATCTTAAACAGACATAATTTGCTTACATGAAGAGAAAAATTTTCTCTATGTAAGCAAATTATGTCTGTTTAAGATTATAAATTCTTCCAAGAAGATTTTATATTCTTGCTTATATATGAAACAATAAATTGTTAACTTGATATTAATTTTTTTGTGTGTAGCAATGTTTAAAATTAACATGTAAAACAAACTTGTTATATCACATACTATTAAAATATGAAATTGATCGCGTCAGTAAAATAAAACACTTGATTAGATTCTCATCAAACTGAACCTGCAATTTGCAAGAATCGCTGATCGATGAATAAGAATGATTTTAAATGCCGCCAGCAACTGATATCAGCGAGGTACACAAAGACGAAGGACCTAGAATTCTCTACGACGTTTCCACTTGGCGACGCTGGGACGGGAAGGGAGGAAGATCTATTATCTAAGAAAGACCTTAATAATCCCGATTCATAAAACCTAGTCTATCCTGGTACGCCGATACGCCACTGTCGGCCACGAGTGGGCTGATAAAGAATGACGATCGTAAGGGAAGAAAGTTGCACAGCGCTTATCGCCCAATAAATTCTACTTCAGCCAGCATCTGCCTGTCTCTTCCCCTTTCTCTTCCAGAGTTTCCTTCGTTTTCTCGCCTTTCGTGGCATCGCGTCCCGCCCCACCTCATGTGCCGCAAAACCCGTGTAATTACCGTCGGCAAGTACCAACTAAATTCTCCCTTAACGACAAGTTACGATCGAATTAACAGATTGCCCGCCGGAAAAATAGTTCTCGGACGGATCTTCGGTCTCTTTCGCATTCTATGCCATCATCTCTTATTAGGCCTGTCGATCCTAATTATTACGCCTTGCTACAATAATTAAGAATTAAAGTAAAGAATAAATAGATAAGAAAAATCAACTGTATACTCAAGTTTCACGATTCAATTTTAGATTTTAATTATGATAATATTCCTCTTGCAATTTAAATTCATTCCATTGTCGTATTACTTAATAAATTATATATTTCATTTAAAAAGTGATGTTGGTGTCTTCATTTCTATAAAGTCCTCTTTCGAAATTAAAAGACGAATAGTAGAATAAAAAATACGTAACATTTCTACTTAATCTTTTTTTTTCAATTATTGACAAAATCTGTCAACGATCTTCGTACGATTTAGTGTCTACAAATTTCGATCGGAAATGCATGCGTATAATAAATTACAGTTTACTACACCACGTATATTATAACAAGTGTTGAAGTGTCCAAGTAAGCGAGGACCTGAAAGGCGACGAAAAATCTCAATGAAAGCTCGTAGCCGCGTAACAAATATATCGTGACGAAATTGAGATTGGTTATCGAAGGCAGCACCTTCTTCGCGAGGCAAGAAGAAGAACAGGCGAGGGGAAGACATGTTGAGATGGTGCAGCACACGAGCTCAAATCGGATAGTTTGTTCATTAGAGATATTTTCCGACGGATGAACGGCGAGAGGCGTTCGAGGGAGCGTGCTCAAAGTGTATTTGTCTTGATAAGTTTGAGGCAGGAAATGAGACTGTCGATAGGGAGAGGAGAGCTCGTACTCACCTCCCTTAAAAGAAGCAAAACCGCCAGAAATGAGGATTTCGATTCATTTAACGAGGAATAACGGCTGTATCGAAGTATCTCAACAGTCTGGAAGCAACCTTGCACAAGTGCGAATCCTTCAAGAGTAAATGTCTTGCTAAACTAACGCTGTATCTACTTAGAAAGTTCTTAACCGTTACGCGCCGTCAAAATTTATAACGTATCGCATGAAGAAAGAGTTATGGCCAAAGTAAAAAGATTAATGGAACGATCAAACCGAATATAGAGTGAATCTGTTGTCTTAGAAGAACAAAATGTTCTGGTGGCAGTTTACAGAATTGCACGTAATGTATCAAAAGAATATTAGATACATCTAGTTTGCATCTAGTTTAGTTTAAATATTATATTAAAAACGGTCGATCATAGAAAATTGAGAAATAAAAGAAAGTCACTCATTTTCCAACGTATATTGCATCTGACGCTTTTCAAAGCACAATTCCAAGAATAGGAATTTAACTGCGTCCGAAGCTAACTGCATCCGAATATCCGCTATTATACATCGATCGCAGTCAGAATTTCATTGGTACGGACCATTCGGAAAGCTCGTAAAAGGGCGATTGACTCGATTGCAACGCGTTACTTTCATATTCCAAAAGCGCGTATAAAAATTAATGTAAATGCAATGAACGTTAACTTAGCGAGCAATAATCGCACGTTTAAGAATTCAAGCGACAGAGAGAGTATTCTAAAACTAAAACAATCAACTTTATTGCAGGAAAATAAAAAAAATGTAAAACTATTATATTATATTGAGAAATTTCTACTTTAAAATCTTAAAATTTTTTAATTAAAATATAGAAACATTAAAAATTCAATTATTTTGAAATCAAAATCTTATTAATTGTAACTTAAAAGGCATGTATTTACAAAAACTCTTTCTTTTAGAAATAAAATGCAATCAAGTATTTTGATAATGAATTAGCCTCGATGAATGTTCATGATGAATGGTCATAAATATATGCAATGTTGATGTCAAAGATAGACATTAAATTATCTAATTATTTCTTCCTTCGAATACTTGCTTTTATTCGCTAATAGACTTGCTTTTACCCGTTGCGAGCGGTTTTATCAAAAGTGTTATCGATTTTATACTCCAGCGCGAGCAGTAGAAAGAGGATGACAAAGCAAAAGCAAGATAGAATGAGGTGAAAGGAGAGGGAGAGAGAGAGAGAGAAAGCTTTTCGCTCCCGTATCAGTGGGCCCGTTTGACCTGGCACACATGCCGCCCATAGATCAACCAGAACCCTTAGGCCGAACCCCACCATGCCACGGGCTAACCATTAATTTACAACCCGCAGAGTAACCCCATGCCTCAACCCCTGCATACAGGATCCGCGTCCCCTTGCGGCAGATATGAGCTACGACGTGGCGCTGAGGGATTCAACCGCTCCAGTTCCCGGACGGTCCCTTCTATCTCTCCATTCGGTCTCCTCCGCTCGCCGTCTCCGTTGAGCCCAACCTTTAAACGATCTCCATCTACCCGAGAAATACTCCCCGTTATATCACGGCAAAAATAATTTAAATCTATCGACGGCGCATTTCGATTAATCTATAACGATAACTCGTGGAATTCACCAAGTTTTACTCATAGACTGATTTCACTGATAAAATATTATTTACATCTCCAACGTTCTAAATAGGTTATATGTATCTATCTGTAAAGATCAAAGAGATTTTCTATATTTTATGATTCAACATTTATTATTGGTATAAGAACAGAGAACGCTCATTAATTATCGTATGTGTGCCTAATTCTACATCTCTGATGAAAAAATTGCGTCTGTTAATCTTTGAACACGACAATCTCTCTTCGGCCTTTCCAGCGATGGATTTACTCAGCTCAACGTGTTCATAATGAGCTCGTCGCTGGAAGGAGTAAAGAACAAAACTCTTAATTGTCAGCGGACTTCAAACTATCCAGGACACGGAAGAAAGAAGAGACTAGAAGAGCAGATTCAGACAAAGATTGAGAGGAAAAGGGAAGTAGAAAGAAAATCGCGAATAAATGCGAGGAGCCGAAAAGGGTGTGAGAAATGCTCTTTGATTTTGTGGGCTTTATTTTCGCTTAATAAGCTGGTGCGAATAGGCCCGGCTGTTGCTTGTGCTTTGTAACTCGACGGAAGTAAGTTGTCCCCTGTTTCGTTTTGTTGTCCAGCAGTTCCTTCTCTCCTCCGTGTCCCGACCTCCTACCCCTTTCCGCTCCTCCCGTGGGAATGAAAGGAACGAATAATTAGAGAAGGTTGGCGGGCACGGCCCGAAAGTTTCTGGCCAATTAATTAGACGGAGAAATGCACGGCACGAGAGGTAACCGGCGCATAAGCGCCAGAGACGGCAATTTAAACAGCGACAATTCGACTGCGATTATCGCTGCACAAACGTTTTGACGGCGAGCTTTTATAATGTAAAGACTTCAGTGTTGATAATGGCGGATATTAAGAACTTCAATACATAATAATAGGAGATCTGCGCGCGCGCACTATAAAATTCATAGAATTTAAAATTAAAAAAGATTGAATAGTAGAAAATATAGTTGGAACAGTTAGAAATAAAGAGATAAATGTGAAAGTTATACAGAAAGGAAGGATTATACAGTAGATAAAAAATTCACAAGTTAAAGCTGCAAATAGAAAAACGTATTTCGAAGGAGAGTTTAATTAGATGTAAAATATATATAAGTAAGAGAAAAAATAATCTTACGTATTATTTTTTAAATTTACATTCTGATGATTATACTTTACATTGCAAAAGATGAAACTTTTTAAGAATAGCGTAACGATTTTCCAATTAATATTTGTGACTTCGTAAATTTATAACTACAATAAACTTTTACGGTCACTTTTTACTGTTATATTTTCAGAATATTACCTGAGATATTATTTCTAAAGTATATTCATAAGTATGTAACAAAACAAGTAATTGAAGTAATAAAAAAGAAGACACTAAAAAAGAATCGTATCGTATAATCGCAAGAATTTTATTACGTGTATGTGAAACCCCTTTATATTTCGTTCCAATAATGGTACCTATAGCTACGCATTGACAAATCACGCTCTGTTGTCTTCGTTGATTTTACAATAATAAAATATCGGCTTTATATTCGATGGGCGATAAGACGCACGCGCTTCCCTTTCACACCAAGGTACGGTGAGTATAGCGGCTGGACGCACCCCTTCGACCCTCCCACCTCTTCTTTCGACCCTCGTCGTCGGACTCGCCCCTCGTTTCCTCCACTTAAAAACCGGTAATTACTCTGATGCTGGTGCGCTCTGGCATTTACCATCCGCTTCGGTGTTACTCTGTTTTCTGCTTAACAGCGACACTCGACCCGAAACTCGATTTTCACAGCACGCTATATATCATTGCATTATACTGCGCATTAGTCCTCGTGATGTGAACAGCGTAGTGAATTAATTTTGCAGTGAGTATCAAAAACGCTACCGTAAGCATCTTGCAGCACGTTTGTTACTTCACATAAGCTTTTATAGGTCGCATAATTTCGCTTTAACCACATCTCTTTCGAAAAATTATTACTATATTCTGTTACTATTATTATTACTATTATTATTACTAATATTCTATTACTATTATTATCATTTAATAATTATTATAATAGTTATCATATTAGGTATTAAAAATTTGCGTCATATAAACTTGACTGTTATTATCATAAAAATATTGTTAATTTTGCTGTAACCTTGCGTTATTAATCTTTCTTACTATAATTATTATTTGTTATAATTTTCGTTCATTTTCTTTGTAAATAAAATTGAAGAATAAAGCAAGAAAAATATAAGAATCAGGTTTATGGGTTACCGATCAGTACACTTATTTTTAGCAAAGCCAACCTTGGCGCGTCAATCATATTCGCGTTTTCTGCGCTTAATGATCAAAATGAAAAATTTAACGGAAATTTCCGGAAGACTGACACGTGGCTGTGACGTTATGAATTTTTACAAGGACATTTGAATTCAGACCAGATAATTCACATATGAAGATGTACCTGTGACATATCTTCTAATAGACGTTAACTCCGATATTTGCGAGAAATATATAAATTTTTAAAATTTTAAGCTGATAATAATGAAAAAATTGAAAAAAATTGAAATAGTAAAAAGATCTATTAAAGTTAATGAAAAAAGAAAGTATAATAAAAATAGTGCAATCTCTTCTATATAAAATATGAATACATTACTTACCTTGATCGTCGCGTGGTGGGATCTTTCATAACCATGACCTCTGTGATGTCTCCATACTTGGTGAAATACTCCCTGAGGCTCTCTGAAACAATAAAACGTCTTGATTATTGCTTGCACGATGAGAAATTATCATATAAATGTTTTCAATGACATATGAGAGAGAATGAACGCTGTTAAAAGATTATTATACATATTATGTTTTTTATCCTAAAATATCGTATTATATAATTCTCAAAAAAGCATCGAGCAACGTTATTTTTATCACAATGCATATTTGCCATTTTTTTAAATGAAAGTGTCCTTTTACGCAAATATATGCCTGACAAAATGTGGCATTGCGACGGAAATCCAAATTATCCCTTCGCACAGGCATCTGTCAACCAAAGTTAGAGCTGAAGGTAACACAGAAGATCACTGACGCTAATTGGAATTAGTAGATAACAACGCGAGTCGACACTTCGGAGCGTAATCCTCGTAGCCTGATAAACGCGGTGCGTGCGTCCAAAGTAAAGCTTTAGCTTAACACGACCTAGCTTTGATGGTAGCTAATTCTACACATTGTGCACCTGCTATGACGAGTTTGCTCAACGACCGTTTTCTGTTAACGCAAATAGTAGATAATAATAAAATTAATTTCGTAAAATATGCAATAAAAATGAAAAATGGTACCAATAATAATTAAATCAGAATTATAACTAATAAAGCTAAATGTTTTTATTCTTTATTCTAATAAATTTTTATAATTTTTTTTCCTCTATTAGAAAAATATAATTCGTGAAATAAATTATTCAAATAAAAGTATTATAAAAAAGATACATGCGTCACAAAGAAATATGTTCAAATTTGCAGACTAAATATGATTCTCAAACAACCAAAAGAAGAGAGAAATACCGAAATCTTCTTCTGCATAGTGAACAACAAAAGAGATCTGTTCCCTTTTTACTTTTTAGTTGGCCGAGAAATTATCCAATCGCACACGTGCCATACGATCAATGCGACCGATGTAACCAATGTAGAGCTTCCTCGCTTCTCTCCACCAGGGACACCCCCTTGACCCTTTTCGTAGGTTTATAGCGAAAAGCTGAACACTGGCGGTGAGCCAGCATGGCCGCGCTCCAAATACGTCTTACACCTTATCTAATTATACGCTGTTTCATCCAGTCCACTTTAAAGACTTGGTAATGTTCGGCGGTTACTTGTCTATGCGATCGCAGGTGAGCTTCAATAAATCCCTAATACGACTTTAGAATACGCCGCGATGCACAAAAATAAATGTGTAAACTTTTATTTTTTTTTTTTACATTAGAGCATTTTCAGCGATTTGAAATTCAGAAAATAAAATAACTCATTTTATATTATTATTATTTATCCTTTATATACAATAATATAAAACAACTACAATTCTTTAATTTTTATCTATAATAGCATTAAAATATAATTAAAAGCTCAAGTTAAAATTATATATATCAAATCTTGAAATTTAAAAAAAGTTGTAAAAAATATTATAAAATTGCATATCTAATAATAAAAATGTAATAAAGGTATACTATTCAAAAAAATGAAATGGAAGAAAGAATATAAATGAAAAAAAATGCCAAATTGGAAAAAAAACAGTTGTCTATTAAATGGAAATAGGAATCTTAATTATTGCTTGTATTTTCGCATGCGAAATGCGAGCGAGCGACTGCAATCATGGAAAGCTTGGAGTGTTTGATAATTGTTATTGCCGGGGCGCGGAAAATACGAGATAACTGGACTTGCAAATTCAGCGCACGGCATTAATCAATGAATTATTGGTATCTCCAGGTCATTAGCCGCCGGGCACCACCTGTTTGGTAACGAGCCCTAAGCATAAATTACACCCGGCCTCTCCACTGTTAATTAGTGGCACTAAGTCGGAATTCTTAAGGAGGCGATACAGCGAGAACCTGTTATCAACCCCACGCCGGCTAATGTTCGTTTCATGACGAAACATTTAAAAGACAATTAGGCTAGACTAGAGACATTGACGTCACCGTTTATTACGCCATCATCCCTCTTGGAAATAAGACTTTGTTAATAAAAAAGGGCATTATCGAAGCGTGCCGTTGAATTGCTTCTTAATGGATTTGTAATTTGCATTTAATTCGAAGAACTATTTTTAGAGGACAAAAAATGGAACCTTTGAAGATACGAGTACTGTTTAAATCTTGGAAATTCGCACGCGAAGAATAATAAGTGATGGAGGACCAATGGAGGACAATGACTGATCGCATTCTCCCTATTTGAAATTCCTACTAGAGAAAAGGCTGACAAATTCTCTAATGGCTTACTCATTTCTCATTTAAAAATATAAGTAAAACTACACGAGAGGAAAATAAAAAATATTATTCTTATATCTCCAAAATATATTAAAAATATAATATATATAACCTATAAAAAATAATATATACAAATATAATCTATAAAAAAATTTCTTTTTTATACAAACTTTTATTACTTTCTATAAATTAAAAAAACCAGCATCTAACTTTTTTGTTCGGTACCTAATAATATTTTTAATTGTAATAGCAGTTATATCAAAAATGTCTGTAGATTAGTGAAAACTATATCTTTTTTTTTAAGAATTCTTTAAATACGTTTAAAATACTTATATATTTTTATATTATTCACACATTAAGAGTGCAAGTGTTCTACTCGAAACACATAATTTTTTATTTTCACAATAGCATCTTGATAATTTTTTAAACTCACTAACATCACCTTACTACAAAAATGTCGCTAAACCGAGAGGGTATATCTTAAATCTTCGTCCCCGTTGAACGGGCTTGCCAATTCTTCCTTAATTTGTCCCGGCTCCTGGATTGATGGAAGCAATTTCTCGCGAGAAGACGCTCTTAAAACGCGGCCGCGATCCGCCGAAATTTACGGCTGTCATTTCCTTAATTGTTCTCCGGCACAACTTATTTTTCACGCGCGGCCCTCGGCCGTCTCGCATTCTCATTTCAGTCGTTCCAGTCGCTCGGAAGGTAGCCGCTCGTGCCTTGGCCCTTTGCCGGTGATGCGACCAGCTTTCTCAGTCCAGAACTCTTTCCTGCTCCGAATGGCAACAAACGGAAGCTGGAGCGATACGTTGTCGACTGCGAATGAAGAAGTGCTCGGCGGAAATGGAATGTTTACTTGTAACTTTCTTTAACTCTTCTCTCAAGAATGCAGTAATTTATAGTGTTGAAAGCAAAGAGAACTGCAGTTCACTTGTTATAGTAGCAGCTGCTTGATTAACTGAGTACATATACAAAAAGAACACAAACAGAGAAAGATAAAACCACATTTCTACTAAGTACAAGACGTGTAGCATGTTTAATATGTAAATAATATATGAATATTTTCAATTGTATCTTTTTTATGATACAATAGAACTTAAAGTTTTATCTGGAATGGAGGAAGAAATTACAGTTAAGGAGTTTACGAGCGGTGAATTTGCCGAAGTGGTATGCATTGTATTGCGTTTTGCATTGGTAATGTGCCAACCACAGTTTTCTTCGGCAAAAGAATGCTGCGTTTCTGTCGAGTTTGCAAACTTACGTTTTATATATCTTAACGTAAAATGCAGTTGTTCGTATATAACACGTTTATACCACGTTTTCGCAAATATAAAGTATGTATTTCAAATAGAAGAGATTCAGATAAACTATACATCTTTATGTTCAATGTACATAAAAATATAATTTAAAAATGCTTCTAAATTCATCTCTAGATCATCAGAGATTATATAATGTTAATTAATTAGTAATCTTTCGAAACAAGAAAAATTTGTATATTTTTAGTTTCGTAAAAATAATTAATAAATCTTTTTCTTGTAAACAGAATCGATGTTGGACTGTTTTTTTATATCTAAATTATTCCAAGTTTTTCAACTTAACAATCAACTTTGTTGAAACTATCGTTTCATCAGTACATGCTCCAAAGTCTAAACAGATCGAGGTCTCAATAACTTGTAAAGAATTTCCAAAGAACAGATGAGCTAATCCAAAATTTCTTCCCTACTTCGAAATTCGCGGATGCTAATGCAACGTTTACTTGTCCTAGACCTCTTCATTCTCTCTGTCTTTCCTGAGATCTTTCGTCTCGCATCATGTCACATCGTATTTGGAGCATATTGGTCGCCGTAGTACGAGAAAGCTGCAAAACCGACTATCCACGGTAGTCAATGGTGGAAGGAGAGACGGTAAGGTGGCGGGCTCCATTCAAATGAGATTCAACGCTAGAGAGGAATCTCGGAAGAGATGCCAGGAGGCTGAAGAGGCAGTAGCAGACGCCGTGCAAGGGGGAGCGGAAGGCAAGCACGCTGGCCTCTGTGCTCGAGTGTTTTTCTATTCAGAGAAGACTCGCATATAAAGTCCTATATACCGCGAGTTCTATCCTATCCTATCTCCCGGATCCCCCAGGAGCCAGGGAAGATACGGGATGAGAGAGGCGAAGAGGCGGTTCTCCCCCATTCCGGAGGGCCGTTCATTGAAACGAATGGCCTTGTCCGCCTCTTCTTCCTCATCCCTTCGTCTTCTCTATCTTCCTTTACTCCGCTCCCATACCCGTCTTCACGGTCTTCCCGTCTCTCTCTCTCTCTCTCGATCTCTCTCTCTCTCTCTCCTTCTTTTTACTATCCTATCCCTGACCCTCGAACGTACCTCTTCTCCTTCCCTTTCCGATCTCCAGCCGCGCTTCTTTCTTCGCTTCTTCCTCGAGTTACGCCTCCCGCGAATCTGCCAGGATTACTTATCCTTCGCCAAAGGACGCTCAAGGCTCAACCTAAAGCATCATTTGAATAAACGCGGAGTTACTGCGCGCCTGTTCCCGGCAGGCAGGAACGAGCGGGCGAGAGATAGAGTCTCTAGCGCGCCTCCCTATATTAATGACATTGTGATACCTCCGAGGCAAAAAGAGAACTCCTCGCTCTCTATTACCCATGGGATGAGATTCCTGTCAGCAAGGATGTCACATCTTCGGCAACGGGTCACGATACTCGCGCATCGTTTCGCTGTTACAGCGGCGCGTCGAGGCGAAGAGAATTCTAATTTGGTATACGATCATCGCGTACGGTGGAATTCTTGCTATTCCTTGGAACCTGACCGGTTAATAATAATAGCAGCTAATAATAATAGCGCGCGACTCGATAGTTTGTTATACAACATTATTGTAATAAAAATTAAAGATAATGCACAGAGACGTAGAACAAGAAAGTTTTGAGGGACAGCAACTTTTTCAAACTTAAAGTTGGAAATTAAAGTTACTAATGTTACAGCAACTGAGAACTTAATAAAAAAAAGCCAGAAAAAGACGACAAGTCAAATATCAATATAGAGTATATTAACAAGTAACGTAGTCATTTTAAAAGTTTAAATTCTTTCTGAAATTAGATAATATGAAAAAAGTATTATTGCTGAAACTATAAAATAATAGTTCTAAAATCAATATACATATCAATTATACCAATAATGATTCTTCATTGTACATCGAAAACAAGAAGATGAGTAAGGGCCACTTCAACCAACAATTAACGGAATTTTAAACGGAATCAACAGTGTGACCAACAGCAAGACTTTAATAGCTTTTGATAATATTGCTGATCGTTCTTACTCTACAATTTCTTCATGATATTCGTATTTCTGTGTGAAATATATTGTAAATATGTACACATAAATGTATATCACATAAAGATACGAATATAATGAAGAAATCATGGGTTAAGAACGATCAGCAGTATTACCAAAAACCATTAAAGTCTTGTTGTTGGTCACACTGTTGATTTCGATTAAAATTAATCAGAGTTGGTTGAAGTGGCCCTAAGTGTTATGGAATTAATATCATGCAAGATAGAGAGAGAGAGAGAGAGAGAGAGAGAAATTTTTACGATAGTTGATACGTAATTTACTTCACGTTACTCACATTTATTATAGATGAAAACAATTCGTTGATCGACTGTCACTGATTCTAAATTAATTCAGATTCTAAATTAATTCCCCTTTTCTTAATCGTTTAAAGCAATGTTATTCAAGATTTGTAGTTTTGAGCTTGAAATTGAAATGTATCGGTATTCGTGCCTATTGCCATTTTTACTTCTCACTTCATAGTTATTTCTTCGTAGTGCGCAACTCTCAATTTCAAAAAGACTAATCTAAGACTGTTAAAAATTTTTGAGACATGTCCTTCGTAATTTCTGATGAATAATGCGAGAAAATATTAACAGATTTAATATAATTAGACAATTATGAAATTAGAAGTAAAAATGGCAAGATAGGCAGATCCTGAGCGGCAGTAGTTTAAAGCAAGAAAATATGACAAATAATATCCGCTATTTTCGTCCTTCATACGCAAATCGTGTAAGTTGTCTCTAAAAAAAAACATTATGAAACTCATGCTAAGTCAATAATAAACCTCTATTTCTGTATCTGAGCGTACCAGAATTAGTGACGAATACTCCGCAACCCATCCGCAAATACGAGACTCACGCGCACCATCGATAAATGATGACACACCGGTGCTGTCAAATACATTACGCAGATGCACATAAATATGTCTTTGCATGAATTATCGAATAAACATTGCAAGTGGCAGTAAAAATTCCAATCGTTAACTTAAGACGCACGACATGTTCTCCATCCAAATATTATTAATGATATTAAAGTAATGTATTAGTTCATGCCATTATTATGATAATAATAATGATGAATGCTGTTGATATACCATTAAAATAAATTTTGCTTAATATTAACTCAACAAGATATTTTCCTTAAAAACCTTGTTGATATCAAGAACTGCAAACGATCAATTTACAATCATAAAAATTCTTATAGAATGCATAATATTATATTACCAATATTTTTGATTAATGTGTACTGTGTAATGTGATTTTTGATCTTGCGATCAACATAATAGCCAAACGTTCAGTACAGTTCAGTTACCGCTACGAGAATATAAATATAGATCAAACGCGTAATAAGTTAATTTCATCAAATGAGGAAAATATAATCAATTAAAGTCCCGTTAGCGAATCGATTAAATGAATTCTTCATCGCCATTCATCAAATAATCCTTAAACTGCCATTAATATCATTTATCATTAAGTTCCGAAATATCGTAATATACCGATCAATACTATCATCAGTCTATCATCAGAATTTCCCTAATCCGGTCATTAGTAATACTATTAATACTCGAAATAATTATATTAATTATCGTGTGGAGAGGAATCTAACGATCGGCTGTATGACAGGCCAATTGCTGCAAATTTCTGCATTTAAGATCAGGTTCAACAAACTCCTCGGTCAGTCAGGTAGCGCAACAATCATACGTGACGTTATGTACATCGAGTAAATAAATAAATATCGAGTTGGCCGCTGCATGAAAATTTCCCGTCCTCACGTTCCCGCGGGACAAGACGCCGCGGACCGGAACGCCGCGTCTCCTACTTCGAGCTGCTCTCGCGTGCCGGCGTCTATTTTGGCTAACGTACCAGCGTTCCAAAAAGATCGTGCCGTCTATCCGTCGTGACTTCTTGCGCAGCGACGAGCCATTAACGGCAACGTAAGCGTACACTTGGGTCCGGCTGGAATCGTAGCGTGCCGATCGGACGAGTCGCGAGGGAATCGAACGTATAGCCTGGCGGCTGAAAGGGGACCAATTCCAAATTGCTGTAGTTCTTTTCAGGGACGGACTGGAAATTTTTTTCTTTCGTTTGGACGTATCGATTTCGTACATCATTGATAAAACCGACCCAAATGTTACACAGATATCAGATAAATTAGAAAGTATATACAGGAATATTATTGTGCAAAAATTATTATGCATATATAATTCTGTAGATTCGCGACAATAATATCAAATAACGATACAAGTTGAAACAGCGAAATGTCGACATTTTACAGTTATAAAAAGTTACGGCTTTAAAGTTTTGAAAAAGAGACCACACAATTATACCTTATTATACTAATTAAACTTTTATATAAAAAGTTGTACAAAAAGTTCAAGTTAACCGCGTTAATCTTAATTCTTTTATTATCGCGATTGTAAGCAATCCTCGATCCTTGACAGATCCAAAAGCGATTATTTATTTCGGATTATAAAGAATTAAAATAAATCGGCATAATAAAGCAGCGGGCGCCACGAAGGGGGTGGTAATAGACGGGGTTGATTCTCTACACGCGCAGAGGAGAGGCGAGACGTAAGAGGGACGACAGAACCTGGAGCCTACCTGGCCGCGAGCCAACCTCGCTTCCAGGATTCGCGATAGTGCCGTGGTTGATGCATAGTGAGAGAGATACACATAGCAAAAGAGTAAGAGAGCGAGAAAAAGAGAGTGAAAGAGAAAGAGAGAGAATGTATAGTTGGTGCATAGTAGCACTTCGCCCCTCTTCTATCCACTCAATCGTATGAGCGCCCGCATTGCAGCTATGGCCCACCATCCTAATGATGGCAACCACACAGGTACGACTACTCTCGTTACCCTCTTTCTTCGTCCCTCTTTGAGCCACCCTTTCTCGTAGTTCCTTTCCCCTTCCCTACTCCCTACGAGACCCACTCGGGCTCTTTGTCGCTAGACCCCCGCTTTTCTGCTGACACTTTGCTGCGAAGCGTCGCCACTCTCTTTCGCTGACCGCGACTGATTTTCTTGATGGCACTCCTCCGTTCTCGAGAATACTCCGCTTCCGTCTCTCTTGATCTTTATTTCACGTCACTTGGAGTTGATCGTACCTAGCGACAAGCTTATGGCCGACGGCGATTAAGTTAACAAATAGCACCTGCAGCATTCAGGATAAAATAGGTGAGCGTGTACAAAGAGAAATCTGAGTTTCAGATTTACGGTTAAGGACAGTATCGATATGAGAATCTCGCGGCAACTTGATGAAGTCATTGTTCTAATATAGCTGCCATGTCACGTACATGTTTTATGTTGCTATCATATATAAGACTATTTTATCTTCCAGTCACAAAATGTTTGCAAAAATTCAACGTATTACAGAAATAAATGTATGCTTTAAATAAATTTAATTTTAAAATAATTAATAAATAAATTTTTCTTTTTAAACTTCATTTCTAAAATTTGATGTAGAAAATTGAACGTTTATGACAGATAATAACTTTTTGATAAACAATAAAAATATATGGACCGCGTATTCTGGATAAATGTCCATTTTTCCGTTCTTACGGAATTCTACTGTTCGACTTTCAGAATCAATAATATCTGACCGCTGCTTGTCTAGCGGAGGTTAATTCCATTCGTAATAAGGCGGATAAGCGCCGGGACGACTCCGCGAGATCGGGAAATCGACGATGCAGCGGCTCGGAGAAGCTTCGAAGAGTGTAGGAAGGGCGAGCCAGCGGAGAAACGAGACAGAGTTCCATTCTTGTTACTCTCGGCGACATCTTTAATTCATCGAATGCGGATTGCGGGCTGAATCCCTGATGAGCTTTATTCCACATCCGCGCGCTCGAACTATCGGACCCGATGAGAGATTCTCATACGATAATACCTATCGCTAAGCCACTGTACCACGTCCTCCTTATACCGCGTCCTCCATACCTGTCTCTCCATCCCTCTCCCCTGCTCTCCCCGTCCAACCTCTCTCTTTCTCGCCCTAGGCCCGTGTACCTGAGCCTTTACAACTAGCGCTACCCACTTAAGAAGCTCTCGCTGCAAGCTTTTTCGTTTTCGGCTCTGTCTCATCCCGAATCTCCGATCCACTTCGGCTTCCACTTCCGCGTCGCTCAACTCCTTCCAATCTCGGGCCCTCAATCCTTTCTCGGGTTTCTCGCGGTAAATCGCGCGGAAAACTAGCCGGTGAAGATTCTCCCTTCCCCGTCTCCATTTCCCCCCAGCTTCCCCCGATCGTCCGATCGCCGACTCTTTTCCGTTCATTTGTCTCACAGCTGGGTGCTATCAAGAATCGCGTCCACTTTCTTCTGATAGCAATTTCGATCTACATCGATTTATTTTTTAACATTGCTACATTCAGAGCTAATCCAATTTCCGATTTACGCCATTAATCCTTTCCATGAAAAATAATATATATATATATATATATATATATGTTATACGTATAAATATATATATATATATATGTATGCAAAGAAATAATATTTTGACATATTAAAAAGCGATTGATTTATTCATGAATAAAATATAAAAATTTTCATCTCTTTCTAATTTAAAAATAAAAGCAAAAAATATTTCAAATATCAATCAAATGTGATTTAAATGTATACACAATAAAATAATCGTTATAATGTAAAAATGTAAAAAGTTAAAAAATTACATGACTAAAACATTACAACAATAGTTCTTAAGTTATAAACAATTGAAAAATCTTCTTACAAATTAAACTTGTAAATGTAAACACGCACACAAATGTTCTATTTAAATTAAAGCGATTTTTATTTTTATGATATTTAATCTTGAGAGCTAATTAAATGCATATTTAAAGCTTAGGGTTATCAAATTGATTGCTGTCTTTAGTAGCTTTTTTATTTTCGAGATTAAATGTTTCGACAACTAAAGCTTAAATTATCTTTCAGTTAAGATAAAGTCACTTGACTGAAACTCTTCTTGTTTGCATTCTAGAACTCTTAGTAACGATAGGTCTCAAGAATTTCAAGCGAAGGAGTTGGAATTTCCAATCTGACTCTAACGATAGCCTCATTCAAAAAGAGATGAAATTTTCGTAAAGAGCATCCGGTATCGTATTTATTTTCGTGCAATTCTGCAGCATTAAAACTTTTTTTCTCCTTTTTTTAACTTTATCTGATCGATTACCAATAGCGAAGTAATCGGAAATACAACGAACACCTTCCAATGATCGTGCTTGATCTCTTAAATTTTTAATCCCTTAGCCATCAGCTTGTAAGCTGTCAGATCTCGCATTAAATCGTGATTTCGTTCTCGACAATACATGTATCGTACTAAATCATCTCAAAATCACCAAGCCAAAAATGCAGGCAAAATGGCGAGTGATGAGTTTAAAGAAAAATAAAAAGAAGAAGAAAAACAAACAGAAAGGAAAAGAAAGAAAAACATTTCCATGTACTTAACTTGTCCAAATTTGTAAAAAATAGTGATAAACAAATAAACAATGAATTTAATCTATCACTAAATTACGAAATGTTTAAATAATACAACCCAAATGGCTAACGAAGAAAAGTACTAGTTGCAAAATATTATATTCTGTTTCCGCAAGTTGTAAAGAAGTATGATGCCAGATATGAAAAAGAGAGGAAAGAATAGAGGAAAAGGAAGACAGACGGTCACGATTGCAAAGAAAGTCTTCGTGCCAAGGTTGCCTTAATAATTCAAATCTCTCAGTACTCGAAAAATTGAATTTAATAATTCAGCCCAATAGGAAACCCCGACCGGTTACGAACCGGCGGAACCCGATCAAAAATGCAATATCCAGCTCGATTTCTTAATCCGATTTCAGTGGCGTGCGCCTCGGTCGCAATTGACGGCGCGCTCAACCCTTGCTTCCCTTCCACCGCGAGATATCTGTTTCGCCGAAGAAACGCGCAAAAGCGATCGCGAAAAACACTTGGATGAAGGTATAAATATCGGGCATGCCCTTGCATTTACGCGTTTCGTGCGCTCGTGTAAAATCATATTCAAGCTTTACAAAGCCGGTTCTAGTCGGTTTGCTTTGGCCTCCCATTTGTCAGCGCCGGAATGTAGGGCGTTCTAATGAATGCCGCGAATACTTAATGGAGAAACGCACGCAGTAATCGTGAAGCATTCATCTATCTAATTGACAATAGACAATTTCTTCTCTCCTCATTTCTCATCTTTAATTCTCATATCCATACACATTTGTTTTATTTAATTTCTACTTTCATTTAGTTAGTTATATCTTATTAGCTTGTTTATTTAATTTCGATTATTATAGAAAGTTTCTCCCTCGACTACGGATTCTTTGACGCATTGAAATCGACTGATTGAGCTGTTTGCTTTCAAAGTGGCGTAAATAAAAGTTCGGAACGCGATAAATTCAAGTAGCAAACACAAATCGATGTGAGCATTTTTCAAACTTGAGTTGCGCTACTTTAAAACTAAACGGCTCAATACGATCCCGTCTTTCGCTTCGATTTCTATAGCAATACTCATCGAAAAAGTTCGGCGCCAATCGACTTTCTACGTTTACACTTCTATCCAGCTTAAAATAAGAAAATTCGAATAAAGGAAGCTGTATATTACCGCGCGCTGAAGCTCCTCCGTGCCTTTCGGCAAAAAGGCAATCGATAGTTTGCAGGTAGAAAGTATATGCGCGGTGTAATTCATTCCGTTTGTTCAAAGAGAATCCCGCTTGATACTCTGTCATCTAGAGACAGAGACTTTATGGACGTCGCGTATACTCGTACGTAATTCACCTGTCTGCTGACAAATAATGGAAACTGCGCTTTTGAATTACGACGCAGACAAGCCAGACGCGCGATGCAATAGATCGCGATTTATTATCGAAGTCTGGGCGCGCAATTGCGACATCGTTGTTACGACGAGGAAGAGTAGAAAGCAGAAAGATGGGAACTCGTGCGTAGACGGGCGAGTTAACCTCCGTTAACCCTGGTCTGTTGAATTCAATATTGATGACGTCAAACTGTATCACGTCTTATAGCTACGAATGTCCGAGCAAACCGTGCGAAAATATACGAGACGCCGAAGCCAATATTTTAACCCATTATAACCGAAGTATGATTTCTCACACATAAAATTAATGCTCTATGTTTTTCTTTATTTGTCTTTATCAGTCTTTTCGGTTTCTCCTTCTTTCTTCTCTTCTTCTTTTCTAAATTAATGGAAAATTGTGTGAAAAGCAATTCAATATGTAAATATAAGTATTCTTATATACTTTAAATTAATTTTTCAATTATTGAATTGTTTTTCAAAACTGTGTCAGCACTATCTAGAACTCTCTCTTTGAGAAAAAACCAGAATTCTATTGATTATATCGAAATTTTTAAAATGTTATATTCATAGATGTTAAAAAAAGTAGTAAAAATAGGTTTATTGTTATTTTTTAAGTATCAATAAAAAAATATATCTCTTTACGGAAAAACATTATATCAAATTTTTATAGTTAATTTTATAGTATACATTAATATTTTATTATTTATTTATAGAACAATTCTATAAAAATAACATAAAGTAAATTATTTTTTTATATCCTTAAATAATAAAAATTACTTATCTCTTATTTCATTTCAATTATTTGATATTAGATTTGTACAACAATATTGTCTTAACAATATTATAAATAAATTAAACGTAAAACTAATTTTATCTTAAAATTGATAATAATTTAGTCTTCCTCGAACAAGCATTAGAATTGTTAGCACTAGTGTTATATTACGTCGATTAATTGCGTTCAATAACTCAAAGATATTTTAATGAAAGATAGAGCAATCGCATCTACTATCAATGCCAGAATATATCGGTAACATGTCCAAACATAGATCGCTTATAATTAGTAGCTTAGGGGCGGTCTTAGTTTGATACGTCAGAAGCGCAGAAGGACTTACCTGCATTTATTAGTCGCATAAATAAACGAAATCATGCCAAGCGCACTTGGGCAACGAATTTCGAGGTCTTCTATGATCTATTGCGTAACAATATGGTCTTCGACCCTGATTAATTCTTCATTCTCATAAGATTGTAAAATATTTGTTTAAGAATTTGTTTAAAATTATTTTTTCTTAAATTAGTTTTTCTTACTCCATTCTTTTCTTCATTTTTCTTACTCCATCCTTACTTTATTATTTCAAATGTAATATGAAATATAAATTTGATACATATAAAATAAGTCCCGCAATTAATAAGCTTATATATATTAAATCTTCACTATTTAATATTTTATAATAAATTCTCTTTTATAAATATAGGAGCGACAATTAATCATTTTATAATAACAAAATGATAAAAAGCTCCTTTATATCCCGTAGCATAAATCACTCAATACTGATAATAAAATTCGTTGATTAAGATTCATGATTACTTATTTCGGTCATGTTTGGACCGAATTCCACGGAGCTAAATTTGGCGCGGCTTAGCGCCGTGATGCAATCTGCTCTATTAGCCCCGATATCCCTTTTCCAACGTAACGATGAAAGCTTAAAGGTATTGCGTAGATTTGTTTGTCAAAGCCAACAAATCTTTTATACGATCATTTGCGCTCGGTTCGCTGTAAATGCATAAAATTACTCATGAATCAAACGTTTTCAAAGTTTATTACCGCTAATGATCAAAATTTGTATTTTATATTTTATTTGTATTTTATATACCTACATAGATGATATAATTACTAATGTATTTTTCCTACTTATACACAATACTTTAATTGTCGTTTCGTTTATAAGTAAATTTATGTTTATAGCAAACCAAATGCATGTCATATAAAAAAATTTATATTAACAGCGCAATGTTTTTAATGTGTACAAATATAATAATTAGTATTTAAAATTTGTTTAAAATTATTAAAAGAATAAAATACTTTTTATTCATAATTTTAAAATTATTTACTATTGATAATCGACGGAAAAAGTAAGCATAATTCAGACTTGATATTTAGTAAGAGACAATATAATTCTCGAAAGAAAGCAAAGCTTTTTTGAATTTCAAACTACTCTTCACATTCCTTATAATATGGATTCGAGAAGTAACAGTAAAAGCGGCTGTAGAAGCGCATCGTAGGAAGCAACTAAATAGCGACGAATGAACTATCCTCACTTCTCATTTCTTCTTGAAACATTATATACTTCCCGAGTAATAACTCGTTGCGACTCGACGAGAAAATTTAGTAGTAGGAAAGAGACGCGACTTCGTCGGCTATTATGTTTGCGTACGTAAAGAATGTTAATTTTCACGTATATTTGAATTCCTTAAGCCTTTTGATTTTCTTTATGTATTATCGTTATCGTCATCGTCGTTGTTGTTCGCTTTCTACCATTTTCTTTTCCTTTTTTCCTTTCTTCTTCCTGTTTGTTCACTTCGTGAGACTAACCCCGACTCGTATAAAGAGAGAAACTTCCGTCCAATCGACGGAAATGAAACGTCGAGGCCGTGGAAGTTCCGGCATATACGCGAGTGTCCGCTTCTGTCTCGTTTCAAGAAAAGCCGGTGCGGCCCGAAGCGCTTCCACTTCCGCCATTTCGACTTACTGGCATGTCCGTTCAAGTGTATTAAAAAGGAGGCTATAACAAAAGCGCTTGTACGATTGCACAGTTATTTATAATAACTGTGACAAGAGTGTGAGTTTCATAATCATGGACAAAACAATCATGCCTCCTTTTAGTGAAAATTGAATATTGCCTCTATTTAATTTGTTCAAGCAATTTTATACACATATATATATATAT
>QKQZ01018944.1:0-78554 GCA_003595255.1 Solenopsis fugax
GCTATAGAACGAGGATACGCGCGCGTGGCTACGTGGCACGTACGCGAGAAGCGTCTCTCGTTTGCATCTTAATCAAGCGACCGTTTCATTAGCGATAAGTCCTCGGCATGCCCAGTTAATTAATGCAACTGTAATGTCGTCGCGACGTTTAACTCTTTGAAGTCGTTACGTCATCCTCTTTTCGCCGACTACGCGCGACGCTTTCCGCGGCCATCGCCGAGTGAATCGCGCGTTCGCTTATAGATCATCACGTGTTTACCGAACATCGGCGGACGAATCCGCGATCAGATTAATCATTGTCAATAATCTATTTGTGAGCGATAGTAAGAAAAAATTACGAGGATGACAGATTTTATCTTCTTATTCGTCTGTTTCCCTGATCTATTTTCCTGAAAGAAAATGATTGATTTAGCAACGTAGTAGCTGCTTGAAAGTGACTAACAGCTGCATATACCTTAGTTTCAGTACTACAGATTAATTTCAATGATTCCACGCGATTGATTATATTATCGGACGTGGAAATGTAATCACACTCTATTATAGTAATTCTCCAGGAATCCAGGAGAATATTACTGTAATTTTGAACTTTGTTAAATAAAAGTGAGTGTTAATAGACAGCTGTAAATCTTCAATGCACAATTAATGATTAACAATTAATTCCGAACAAATTAAAACTTTTTTTTAGATCATGAATCGGATCAGGTAATTTTTATGGATTTTTTGCTACTGAAAACGAATCCGTAAGTGAAATTACTTTATTGAGTCACATTTGTGAGAAAATTGGACTTAAAAGTGCCGAAAATGACATTTTTTTGGCACCTTTGAACTTAAATAGCTCAAAAATGATATGACAGCGACAAAAGATCTACAAGAATCACCTATTACGTTAAATGCTTCATGTAAAATTATAATTATAGATAAATTAAAAGAAATGATGACAGTAATAGTCCGCTTGTGCAATTTGAATAATTACACTGTTCAACACAATTTTGCAACACGAACGTGAATAGATTTCCGATATATTTGCCGAACACGATTACATTATCTAATTTTGACTATTACGTTACTATTTCGACAAAAATGATAATTTTGAGGATTTGTCTTTTTTGGACGCTATTTTTCTCAAGTGATAGAGCAATTTCATTTATGGATTCGTTTTCAGGTAAAAAGTTTATAAGAATCACCTGGTCTGGTTCGTGATCTAAAATCTATGTCGGACTGTGTTTATTATGATTATGATAGTAATTATTATGATAAATAATATAATATATAATTAACAACTATATATACAAAGCTTTGCTCAACTGTAAGCATATACATTATATGCTACTTTATACACACATTAGTGAATAAATATACATGTACATATGTACACATGAATTTACTTTCAAAGGATAGGAAATACGCATATATGTCTTAAGCAGATTATTCTGCATTGCGTGCTTCTCTCTCTTCTCCGCGCACCGCAAATGTGTTTTCGCTTATTCAATAATAATACTAATAATAATATTAACAGGCAGACGTATCGGCGGATGGGTGTGGACTCAGCGTGGCTTTATCCGCGGCGCACACACGTGTGCACAGGAGAGTTACAAATCATATTAGCGTGTTGGCGGATATTAGTGGATTTAGCTGTCACTTCGGAGCAAAATTCCACATATTGCACGTCTATGTAAATCTGCTTATAACGGTGGGTAATCGTCATGTAGGACACGCCAATCGTCGCTGAATGTCGCTATATGCCGTATTCGACACCACTAAAGACTACACTATTAAAGCGTCCAATTACATACGTAAGCGTTTGTGTATCTAAATACTCGATAATACCTGAATACTTAATAGCGTTGCTTTATCCGCTTTATTTTCACGTATCACGTTAATAAATAATGCTGTTGCTGAAAGCGTAATAATATGAAAAAACTTCAACCTGCTTCTGTAAAAATAAAGAACGTTATATTTGGACCGAAAGTAGATCGTCGTTGGGTGGCGCATAAAATATTTAAGCTTTATCTCTAGCTCGACTGTTGTTTGAGTTTTTTTTTTTTCAAATGCCTCCGTATCTCTTCGAGGCAAAAACCTCGTCTTTTATAGAACTAAATCGAGTAAGAGGGCAGGATCTTTCAATTCCCCGCACAACGATCTCTTATCACGTGATCGCGTGGCCTGATCTCTTTTGCAGATAAGGTCAAACGTAGCTGCCAAATAGGAACGTGGATCCAACGGATCCCCGTAGATAAACAGAGAATTAAGCGTAATCTGGACGCATATATGTACAGCATACGCACGTTACCAGTCGCGGCACGTTACCCTTCTCCACGCAGATGCTCTATCTTTACTCGCTAAGTTCATCCAGCAAGGCAGGAAATCGGGATACGGCTATTGTTCCTCAGCCGCACGTCATCGCGAATGCCATAAATGCGGTATCGCGCGTGCACCTGCGGGAAAATTTGCTCCACGCAACCGGCTGTATCGCACCGACGTTCCGTGCCATTTCGCATTCAACCGTTTTCCCCACGGATCACGTCCCGCGAGTCCGCAGCCGAGTCGGAAGTCACATCCTCCCTTACCTAGATCCGGTTCGCACGCACGCACGTCGCTAACTGTACGTATATTTCCGCGCGCTCCATGCCGCAGCTTTGAAAATAGCCTCTCGGGATCGACTATTAAACGCAATTAACATCGCGGAAACCATCAGAGAGGTACAAAAGAAAACAATTTCAACTAAACGTTTAGTATTAGAATTCCGTGACCATGTACCGTGACCATGTGGAAAGAAGGTCTCGCTATATTTGAAAAATAATACGATAATATAAAGAAAAAAACTTGCACCTATGCTGGAATTATTATAAATGTGCGATACATACTGATGTTAATAATATCAGAATTCCGCGCATATTGCTCTGAGAAAAAACATTTGTTGAAAAACTAAAATATTTAGTCCAATATGTTCAACTAAATAATGAATTGGTTTAGTTAAATCTTGATTAAAAAATGTTAATGAATGATATGAATAAATTATACTTTTTTTGTGCAATTAAGTAATTGTTGAATCAAGCTAATGTTTAGTTGAACATATCAGACAAAATATTTTAGTTTTTCAACAAAATTTTTTTTCTTGATGTGTGAGAAGATCGTATGTTTAAGAAAAGAATAATATAACAAGCATAAAAAGAAAGAAAAAGTATAAACGTAACAAGTATATAAAGAAAGGAAACTTGTATTATACTGATATTGTCAACTGGGATTTTAGAAGAAATTTTTTAAGCGAAATTCAACGAAATTCTCTTCATTTTTCAAAAACTGACAATATTTTTCTCCAAGTGCGACATATACATATGTTGATATTAATGACATTAAAATTCCACGTATATTAATGACATTAAAATTCCACGTATATTGTGGAAAGAAGATTGTACGTTCAAAAAAGAATAGATGTAACAAGTAAAGAGAAGAATTGAATTTATGCTGGAAATGTAAAATGGAATTTTAGACGTAATTTTTTAAGGGGTTGACGAAACAATTAATTTTCCAAAAATTGACATATTCTTCGCAAAGCGCGATACACGCATCTGAAAATGCAAGAAAATCTGTTCCAAGTTCTGAATATTTCGTGACAACAATTCCGCGGCGTAATTTCTCGTAATACTGTCGACTATTTCTCCGCTACCTTGGTTCCGTATCTCTCTTCATGCACGCACGGCGCGCGAGGGAAGCATTTTCCCCGGTCGCAAAGCCAGCTTCTCGCAAACTCGTTGCCAACTTTTTGCACGGTGTACACGTCTCGTTCGCGGCGGGCGACCGAGTTCCCGGCGACTTCTCGGCGAACGCCGAGCTGCGCGTGGAAACGGCAAATAAGCCCTATTGTCTGCGGTTTTAACTCAATGAGGGACGTAATTTCCGCCGGCCGACGCGTCATAAATATTCATTAAGAGTTAATTGTAACTCGGTTCGCCCTCTCTCGCGGATAAGCAACGCGCTCGATCACGCGCGGGCTTCGCGTAATCCGCGGGAATGAACCTAGCGGCCGATTATATTCCAGCAGGTGATAAGGCTGGGAGATGTGTAGAAGAGCCTCGAGCGTATCGATCGACGTCGGAAAATTGCCTCGACGACACCCGGCGGTTTCTACGGTTAAGATGTGTATAATTTATTACGCGGCGAGAGAGCTGTTCGAGCGCGACGGTGCGTCGCACTGGGAATAGACCGTACCTGGAAATTTGACTTATTGTACAGCAAGCGGAGTAACTCGAGCTAAACCGTAATTCGGATTGACTCTCATTCACAGTGACAGTGACACTTCTAATTCTGTTCCCAGAAAGAGGGCAGGTGAACTGGGGGGACTAAGCCTTAATTAACTGTAACTAATGTCTGCGGCCACGCGGGTCTTTATTCGTGCGCGAGGCTTCCTCAGACATTACATCGGGGTACAACACACCGCCTCAACTTCGAGTCCGTTAACGCGCAAAGTGAATCCTTACGCGGCCAAGTAATTTGGAGTTCGATACAGTTTGCTCCGGGTTTGCGGTCGAACTTTTCCGGGCCTCCACACAGCCATGTACCACAGCCGCCGGGGCCATCTTTCAAACGCGGTTGCAGACGTCCAATCTCGCGGTTATAGATTTCTGACGTCGCGAAATGCTCGGAAATGATACGAGCTCTCGGCTGCATTAACTCGAAACTCCTGATCGAGCGCGGCAAAGTCCTCTCGCGGTGAACCTCACATTGACGGAGATGTACTTTATTCCGTGCCTCTTCTTTCTGACGGAGATGTACTTAATTCCGTGCCTCCTTCCCTCCGTGCGATAGAACTTGGTAACTATTAACCGATTAATAGAATGAAAAATCGTGAGCGCAAACTTGCGAGACGTCGATGGCCGAGATCGAAGATGGGAGAACGGTGCGGCGCGGTGCGGCGGGGCAAAGAAGAAAAGAATTGTCGGGAGATGACTTCCTCCGTGAGGTCGCAGCTTTAGAGAAAATCACTGCGCCCTGGACGCGTCGGGAACCCTGTCAATCTTGAAGCTGACAATGGGTCTCGCGGGTGTCGAATGCCGCACGAAAGAGCACTTCCATTTAAGCACCGTCCATGCGGGGCCGTGAAGCTCCTCAAGACAAGGGGAAATTGGATGAAAGCCGTCGTCGTAACCGGCGAGAAGGGGGAAGACGGCCGAAGGGAGGAAAAAGTGTAGAACGAAAACGGTGTCCACCGCAAAAAGGATATCCGACCTTCTTCCGTTCTGCCCGCGCTCCTTCCACCGCGGGCTTTCCACGAGGTCCTTCAGAAACGACCCTTAACCCTTAATTCGCAAGAACAGGCACCGAGCAATTAAGATAATTCGATTATAGGAGCAGAGAGACTCGAACAGACTACATACAAATGTTTTTTAATGATAATTTAATGGCGAAAGTTTCGACAATGGGCATTTTATATAAATATAGACTTTATTTTCAATTTGAAGTATAAGGTAAATAATTAACTTAAATAATGCAATTAAAATGTATCGTGTACATATAATTGTTTTGTTACACTTTACGGTTCTAATAAAGTTCTTACTAATGTAATTTCCTTGTTTGGACACGTTTTATTTGATTATTAGATTTCTTAATTAGAAAATGGCGACTTTTAATGACCGAAAGTATGCATTTGTGTTAAAAAGTATTAATAGGACCCATCTCGATTCTTTCTCCGTCGCAGTAATGCTACTTAAATTCCCTCAAAGTGCAAAAGCTTGTTCTTATTCGTAACTTCTCTTTTTTTTTGGCTTTCCCAGCATTATTACATTGTTTATGGGATATATATTTCATTTATATTTTCATTGTTAAAACAAAAGTACGGAAACACGATGGAATTAGATTCGCCTCATTAATGGCCGAGAAACGGTTGCGTGACGGGAAATGGAGGGATGGAAATTGAGATCCTCAGACAGAAATATTGAGACATTGATGGTTTTTAAAGGGAAAGCTATTACAACTAACCAATCGGCTATGGCGAATAGGGGTCGGATAAGACGAGGCGAGTAATGATAAAGCCCCGTTTGCTGATTGGATCTCTCCCGATATTGACCGCGCTTTTATTACTTCCGCTCCTTCGTACCTCAACGTGCAAGGAATATCATACTCTCCCGCGAGAGACTGGCAAATATTTTAGGACTTTCGAGCGAGATATCAAGTTACCGATAAAATTTGCAACAGTCCGATACGACGGACCTCTTTCGGTGTTGTCCGAAAGCGCGGATGTTAAAAAATTCGAGAGCGCTTATCGCAAGGAGGAAAAAGACAAGGGAGAGAGAAACTTTCAAATTTCTTTCTCAGCCGCAATCTGTGTGCGTCCTGACAGACGTCGCGACGAATTAACTTAAATTGGCTCGCATTTGCGAACTATGACAAGCTAGCTCGGCGACGTGCATTAAAGTTTTCTCGCTCGGTGCTCGTCGCGAGGAGCCTGTCGGTGACACTCCGTCCCCCCGGGACTCCCCCGTGATTCTACACGGTCTAACTACGTCATTCTGCTCATCCTTCGTTCTCTCCTCGTCGTTAGCGTGTCCTTTTAGAAATTGCTGCGAAGTCTGCGCACGTATAAATACATACACACTCACTTTGCGCAATCTAATCTTTATATCCGCGCGAGACTGCATCTGCGAGATGCGCATATATAAAATGCATACGTGCACATAATGAAGTATACTTGAAAGCAAGCGTATATGCGTATTTTATGTGCGTGTCTACTTGCCTGCCGTACGTATGTACGACTAATGGCTATCGATTTCCAAGGAGCGCCATATCGTTCCTCGACCGAAACGGTTGACGACAAACAAGGCAGACTCGCGTCGCATAACGAGACCGTTCATTAATCCGCAATTCCGGCGGCGGCTCGGGATTTGTCGCGCGCGTTATAACAAGCGGGCGCGCCCGTGTTACGCGTGTGTATTGCAAGGACCGTGTGTATTGCGATCGCATGCGGACGCGGGCACGGATGGAGGATGATAGGTATTGCGAGCGACACACCAAGAAAGAGAGAGAGAGAGAGAGAGAGAGAGAGAGAGAGAGACCTCGACGGCTTCATCGCGCGAGAACCTCGTTTCAGGGGAAGAACGGCGGAGATATATGCCGCTTCACCTCCCGAGAATCGCTCTCGCGCGATGAAAGTCCAAAGTAAAGGAAGATTAAATTATGTAAGCAATCTTTTTCTCCCCCCCTCGAAAAAGAAAAAAAGAACCCGTTCAGCGTGAGTGACGCGAACGAAGCCAAGAAGTTGTCTACTTCGTCTTGAGAAACCGTGCAGGGTGAATCGTTCAGGGGAAACATGTAAATAATATTTCATTCTGACTTGCGAGAATTGAGAGGACACTGGATAGCTTTGGACAGCGTAGGTACGGAACTCTAACGAAATTGTTGCGCGAATAGCAAGTACTGTCTCCTGACTTGGTTGAGAGAGAGGGATACCTAACTATACCTCTTGAACGTAAACAGGAAACTAACTAAACGAAAACGCTTAGTAAACTCTAAGGAGAAACAATATCATAAGTTCAATTGGAATTAGTCTAGACGCGCAAATACTTGCAATTCATCTTGTAGATAGCTTGTTATTCGCAGAAAATATGGAGCCATGGGGAACGCAAACTACATTTATATGCAGTATAAATATTTTCTATATGTATAAAGAATAATTTTTGAGAATATATCTTATCTTAAATGGCTAATCAAATGATAACATGTTAGAAATTGTTGACCTACAAAACAGACAGAATTAAATTTATACATAATACAAAGAGTTTATATAGAATAAATCAAGATGACAATTTTATATTATGAACAATTACAACATTTAATCATTTAAAAAAAATAGATCTCGTTGTAAATAGCTAATGCCGGTTCGAATAATGACATGCTAAGCTATGTTAACGCATGGATAGAATGGATAGAATTAAATTTATACATATTTTATATTGATTAATTAAATTTATATATTTAGTATACATATTTTGTCAAACGATTTTTAAGAATAGATCCTTGTAAATGGTTAAAGGCGTGCTAGAATATGTTTGACCTATAAACTTGGTGTAATAAAATTATACGTTGTAATTGGGTTCACAACGTAAAATTTTCATCTTGATTTATTCGACACTGTCACCTACACTGAGTTGAATAAATTTCACATGACGTCATTTAATTTGGTCCTCAAACAGGAACATCTCTAATTTCATATCTTTATAAATGCATTGAATTACATTGAGCCGAGCTCCCTTTCGATGTCTCAACTCGGTCATCTATTCTATCTTGCATGGCTCATCCGGAATGATCATCAGAGTTAACCAACGTCAATTTGTCGCGATGTGACATATTATCGATGTAATATTAAAATCATAATTATTCTCATCAGATCAATTGGCAGCGAGAAGAGAGTGGTTAGCGTTGTGTTAGATTATTATTATTTGCGCGCAACCTACAACGTAAATTGAGTTTAAAAACGGCGCGTGGCTGTGATAGCTTCAATTTCGTCGCGAGACCAGCATGAGTTCCTGATGCTTTTCAAGAAATTGCGGCGAGACGT
The DNA here is from genome assembly GCA_003595255.1 of Solenopsis fugax. Lineage (NCBI taxonomy): Eukaryota > Metazoa > Arthropoda > Insecta > Hymenoptera > Formicidae > Solenopsis > Solenopsis fugax. Next base: position 8,552 of record QKQZ01018944.1, read on the forward strand.
ATCGCGCTCTATAGCGCCGTAATGAGAGTACCCGAGTGCTTTTCTTTCCACATTAATGCGACGCACATACGTTCTTTCGCGGACGAACTTACTTTCGCATTGCGGGCAAGACCGTTGCCTTTACCGGAATGGAACTTTTCCGACATATTCAACTTTCAAAGTAACGTGCGTTACGTGTTTCATGAATATTTGAAATCTCAGTTCTCTGTCGATGCGACGGAACAAAGCAACGATAAATGAACAACAATTGGAATCTCGACTATTTGCGAAATTATTGTCGGAACGAGGCAGATTGTTCTCTATACGTCTATATAAATAACGGTAATTGATATTAATACTGCATTTCATTTTTATTTAATTAGCTGTTGATCGATTGGATCGTAGTATTTTGATTGGATAATCGGATAATTACATTTAATGAAATTCTTGCGAATTTGTCGAATAATTTCGAGAGCGGCCGTTATTAATATAGCGAGTCGAAGGTACTTTCGGCGAGTTTCCGGGTTTTCACGAAGAGCCGACGATAGGCTTTCCTTGCCCGGAGCTGCTAAAGTATTTCCGTTCTCATTCCGGTATCGCCCGTCTCTGTACATACATGCGCAAAAAGTTCTATTTGGTTCATCCTACAAGACGATTCAAGAGTCAACCGAAATATCTATGGAGTTACTCGGGTCAATAAACGAGGTCATAATTTTTGTTCGCCTCAAAGATTTAATAAAAGTTACATGGTGCGTAATCAGTTAATTAATACCGTCATAAAAATTAATTAATTCTTTTCGCAAGATTATCATTATTATTAGAGATAATAGAAGGGAAATTTAACGTAATTAATTTTAATATCACAATGTTATATTAATTTTAATTAATTTTACCTGATATATAGATGATACCATGACAAGTTAAAAGGTAATTAAAACGATGTAATGAATCGTACGAATACGTGTAAAGCGAGTAGGTGTGAGTTTAAAGAAGCAATAAAAGAATTAATATTGATTGTCATCTGTCAATGATTGACCTTAGATTATCTTTTTCTGAGATACACTGGCGATGTTTCCTCTTGAATCACCCTGTAAAGGTTGCTCGTAAGGAAGGATTCTAGACTTTTCCCTGCGCTCTTTTACGTTTCTTCTACTTTCTCTCTTTCTTTCTCTTTCTCGCTGCTTGAACTACTGCTCGACAGTATTTTCGTAGCTGAAAATTCAGGCCAGCCGCGAGCGAACGCGGAGCATCTCCTATTCAGCGGTTGCGCGCCTATTCAGACGGAGTGGAAGAAGGAAGGCTGCTGCATTTCAACAGGCACCACCGTGGATCATCGCGGCTCGTTCCACGGGAAATGCAAACACACAGCCACACAGAGGTCGGATGCTGTTTTCTCACGGGATTGCGCATGAAAACGTCGTTGATATTGTGTGCCATTCTGCGCAGATTAAGCGATGAGAAAATAAAAATGATGATAGCAAAAGGCGAAGTTCCACAGTTAATATGTAAATATTCGAAAAATAATTTTTTTTATATTCAGAACGATATTTGGTTATATCCCTTTGTAATAGTTTATCAACTTCAGTGTTTAGTACTAAATGTCAATGTTCTGAGTTACATTTTTTTTGTCTATCCTCACACCATTATCTATTAGTGAGTCATAAAATTGACCAAGCGTTTCAATAATTATAAAAAAATTATTTAAAAGATTATATCGTTTTAAAAATTTTACATGTCAATTTAATATTTGATATTTTATTCATATAGCTTTTTGATACACGTATTCGTATTTTGAACGTGCGAGTTATAAATATTTGTCTAAATCTACTCTCTGTGTTTTTCCTGCTTATTATAACAGTATAAATTTTTTCAAATTTTGGAAACAATCGAGCAATTTAACGAGTTGCATAATCAAAGCATTGTGATATTCAGATTTTATAATATTTTTAAATATTATCGCTATTTATCGTTATAGGAAAATTTATTTTAGTATGAAAACAGATTGTTGGGAATACATTATATAACATGGAAACAACATTATTCTTTATTTATGGAAAAGCTTCTCTCTTGTGGAAATAACAAAAACATCATATGATAACATATGTAATATAATATAATGTCGATATGTATATAGAAATATATCATAATGATTAATCAATTAAATACATATGGATATTTTAACATTAAATATTGCGAGAAATCTGTATACTCAATAGAAATTTTAAATATCTATATATTTGTATATTAAATATCTACAGCTATATCTATATATTTGTATATTAAATATCTACAGCTATATCTATAATATATAGACAATAACTGGTACTTCATCATCGCGGGATATCAGAACGTAACATTTGAAGAAAATATTGTCGAACACACTCCAACATTGTTTATACAGAATACCGCGAATATTTCCACTTTAATCACGGATCTATTTTTCTTTCAAGTTTTACGCATACGCTCACTTATTTTCGATAAAAATGTCAGTTACCACGTTTTATCGAAGCCATCCGTCTGCTCCATTTTCGCCAGATTTATTATACGCATATTGCATTCTCTATAATGCGGTTGTTTAGGAAATTAATGAAGCGCCGAGTTTTTCGCAGGAGATATTATTTTCCGTTATAATGCTCCTCTGAAAATGTTTTCGCCATAACAAACTCCGGATAATAGCAAGCCTCGGATAATTGGCTAATTAGTTGATTAACGAAAGAGTAAATAACGCCATGTTTGCATGATGCATGGTGTATGACGTGCATTGTTTTTCGATGTAATTAGACTTATTATAATAACAGTTAGTATGCAGTTCCTAAAATTTATTCGTTATACAAATGAAAAATTTTATGAAGGATTTTCAGGGGAATTGTCAGTGTTTTTTAACACCGGCGATGCCGCGTGTCTCATTATATGTGTCTATTGGATCATGCGTCAATAGATTTCATCAAATAATGGATAGGGATGTTCCGATGGCTACGATTCCATCGATCACGTAATCATTACGATAATGTGGGATGGAGAAGATTGTCAATGAGACTGTTGAGACCCTACACTATCTGCTGCAGCAACTTCGGTGTACGGCTAATAACTCTGACCATCCAAGTGCATGCATTTATCAAACCTGACACGCGCTCTTCCCGCTATACAGGTTGCTCCATAAGTCCACACATTTTTTACGAGTCACAGAAAACGGGAAGAAAAACGACGGCAATTTCAATGCCGGGAAATCAAGAGTTATACATCGTCGAAAATTAAATCACTTTAATGAATTAAGTTTTAGAAAAATGCATATAAAGAAATATAAACAGAGCTTCAAGTTTTAATTTTTTTCCATGTTTTAATTATCCTCCATTTCAATTTGGACGAGTATTTGATGAAAAATTCATGACATATTTATCTTATTTTTTTCTTGAAGTACATAATATTAGAATAATTTTATTCGTTGTGTTTCATAATCTCTAAAAATTTATATGTAACAAAAAAAATCAGGTTCCGAAAGAATGAGCGAAAGGCCAAGCACGTAGGCTTTGGGGCATCCTGTATAGTCGATTGTCCTCATCGAAGCGCAAAGTAATTGTCCCGTCGTTGTTCCGGAACCTGGTCCGCAGCAGCGCGGAAGTGGCTTTAAATCTTGCGGGATTACCATATTCCTCGATGCTGTACACGCGGCTGCACGGTGTAATCATTAATTCGGCGTTGCTGGACGCGCGTTTAACTCGCATCGCGGCATGATCTCACGCCACGAAATGCGTGGATAGTTCCCCACTTCCATATCAGAGGCACAAGGAGATTTTACTGGGTTTGTGAGGGAATTACAATATTTTTTCACCATTACTTTTGCCCTTAAAAAGCATATCTCTTTCACAAAATTTCCATCTCTGAGTAAGTTGCGAAAATAAACACAGTAACAGTCGGATGAATGGGACGTGGGAAAATGAATGAGATTTTTAATTAAAAACTCGCTTGTTTGCTCAGATATTTAACTTAGCCTGTTGATTGTTCCGGTCGCCAGAAAGCGGTTGCTCTCCCTTGACTTTGAGTTCTCAACTTTAATTCGATTCACTTTTTGGTTTCATTGACGCTTCCAGGTTTTAAAAGGTTTGTAAAAACATTACGTATTTGTAATCGCATAGGGCATTAGATAACGAAAATAGTTACTTTAACATCTATTATACACCCAAAACCTAAATACGCTCGAGAATATCCAAGAATATTCAAGAATACACAAGAATATATACAACCTGTAAGATTTTTAATTAAAATCTCATTCGTTCATTCGCTCTCAAATTTAGTCTCTTAATTATTCGGGTCGTCAGAAAGCGGTTACCCCTGCCTTTAAGTTTTCAGCTTTAATCTGCTTTACCCTCCGGCTCTATTGACTCGAAGAGATTGCACGTCTCTGTGAACTCATCCGGGAATAACGAAATAGAAGCGAAAATCTTCCTTTCGAAATCTCGATATCACGATAATTTGATATTCAATATTCGAGAGTATTTTAAAATTTTGCTCATCATTTTTATATAAAAATTTTCTCGCAGACGATGATAAATAAGAGATATTACAGGAAAAAAATTCGAGACTACAATTCGTTTGTCACGTTTGACTGTCCACAGATATCCGTAGGTTGTACCAATTTCACTAATGCATTACCATATCTGATACTTGTATCGTAAATGCTGGTCGAAGGTTCATACGCGCGATATATATGATAATATATTAGATAAGCTAGATCTAAGGAGCAACGAACCGAGATGGCCGGATGATCCTGGACCATCTCTCGGTGAGTCGCGCGACGATAGAAACGCCGGTTCGAGATGTAGAACGCGTGCGGCAGAGGGATGCGAATATCCCGCGGGATTCCGGTGGATTGAATTGCAAAAGCGAATGAAAACCAAACCCCGCGGATAAGGAGCCGTCGCCGTCGGCGGGAGCCCGGAAACGGCGCGACACGCGTCCCCGCCACGTGCTACGTGTGCGTGTTTACGCGTACACGTGCGCGGAATCGCGAAGCCGGTGAAATGCAATCGCGTCCTCCGCAGAAGCGATGCGAAGATCCGATGCGGATTTTCCGGGAGGGTTGGAGGAGCGGCAATCGTCCCGCGCGGCCGAAACCAAGGAGAGCCTTCTCCTCATTCTCGAGAGCGCGAAGAAGGCGCGCCTCTCACGGAGACGGGTAATTGATCGGCAGATTCAATTTCGCGCGGATAATGAAATGCTCCCCGAGGAGGGAAGGGCGCGCTGAGTGAACGATCGCTTTGATTCCTTTTAAACGTGGTTGCGATCGCGCAAATCGTTAAAGCGCAAAGCGAGGCGCGTCAAGGCGCCTGAGGACGAAAGTGCGAAAGACCTTTGCTACGGAAGCTTATTGAGCACAGTAGAGAGATAAACTGTTGACTTATCGGTTTGTAATAGTCGAGTTCAATTCACTGAATCTCTGCCGATATACGACACACAATTGCATCCGTCTTTTATTTATCTAATCGGAGCTCGAGATTGACTCCTTCAGATGAGAAATGTTCGAATCGATTGAGCTCTAAAAATAAATCTTTATAATTGACTTTTGTATAATAACTTTGAATTTAAAAGTTAAAAAAGCTATTGGCAGAATTTCGAAAAAATAAAGTTAAAATGCCATTTATTAAACATCAGCGCAGATTTCATTATGTGTCGAGAAGAGTTTAATTCCAGATTCAAAAATTAATGGGATTTAATACTGAATATTAAAAATATTTCCGAAACCTCTCAAACGAATTAAAACTTTATCACTGGAATTAAGATCGACGTTATAATGTGTCACATCAGGTACATTAAAGATTCGCTCTCTTCACTAATTTAGAAGCCTTATTTTTGCAACTTATGCAACACGAATAATATAGTTTCTTTATTCACGCTGAACAGTGAATTCCTCGCGAATTGATAATCAATTATCCTCCCAGTTGCGATATTCACTTCCATCCACTTATCCACCTTCTTGCTAATCGCTCATTAGTCCCGTTATTGTCTTCGGGCGACGATATTCGTCGGGTCCTTCTGACGTCTGAGTGGCTAAAGTAATAGTCCGCGCGCGAGAGGGGGGCAGACAGCTCGGTATTCACGGGATGCGTCTGTAATAGGTATTGTCGAGTCCGCCTAGCGCCTAGCGAGTCGACAAATGACTTCTGTATTCTGTCAGCGAAATGAATAACGTCGCGCGCGACGTTACATATGGGGCGCGCGAACACTTGCCAAGATCAGCCGAAAAAGATGGCCCGGGATGGTAACGCTCTCAGCATATTGAAAGGGATCGCGCTTTCACGTGAAAGGGAGATATATTACCGGGAAATCCGCGTAACCGAGCGTCGCGTATCGAGCGCGAAAGTTACCGTCGTCAAAGGCCCGTTTGCAAGCGAACGTCACGTGGTATCCGGCTTGGAGAACGCTTCTCCGCTGTTTCCTTGGCTTCCCATTTTCGAGGAAAGTGTCGTTCGTGATACTCGACCATTTTGAGGTATTGTTATAGTGATGCGTATATCAATGTGTATGAAAAAATTATCCAACATTTTTATCGGGGAAAAGTGTACTTCGATCGATCGAACTTTTCATAAATAGAAAAAGAAATGCAAGGAAAATCGGGACGTTAACTGCGTAATCCCTTATACATATTCCGATTAAAGTTAGCTTAACGCCAAGTAGTTTCTTTAGAAACATCTTTGTATCTCTGATAAACGGAAGGGAGAATAAATACAAAATTATCGGAGATAAGACGGAGTTGCTCTGGACTCGAATCCTTTTTCACTTCCCAAGCTCTCAATTTTGAACTCACTACTTACTTTCTGTTCTTAAGCGAGTAATGCGTTTTTTTTATATTTCTTGCGATAAAGGCCACGCTCTCTCTCCGTTAAATAGATCGTTAAGCGAAAAAAGAGGGAATTCAAATCAGTTTGAGATCGCGGCAAACGTTCCCCGTTTCGTGTTACCTCGCTCTCGAATCGTTCTCGAAGGCAGGCGTCGCGTAACAATACCTGATAAAAATCGATTTAACTGAGAACGACGGCCTCGCTCCGATCCAATTCGCGTATGCTAATGGGATCTAATCTCCGTGTCTTTTTTGCCAAACGTACAATCGCCGAACCGATAATTCCGCGTTATCTCGAATAATTTGCTATTATGTAACGTCGCGTGTTTAACCGACTTTATTCCGAATGACTTTCACGCCACGTTTTTGACTACGAGTATCGTCGAAAGTAATCACTGAGCCAGAAAAATGTTATGGCGCTTTCGTTATTTTATCGTGTAAAACAACATTTCTTTCGTATATATTTGTTGCACGTGTGGAGACTGTCTTTCTTTCATTTCAGTTGAAAACGTATTAACATCCGATATTTTTATACTTTCTTACTTTTATAATAATAATTTTCCGAATCTAATTTATGCTGTGATATATATCAAAAAGTGTTAATAAGAAATGCAATCAATATTTATATTGTAATATTCTGAATACATCAACGCGAAAGTTTATGTTATATCCTTTTGCCGTTATGTTATCTTTACAAATTAAAATACATATTTAAACATTTTTTTTAAAAGAGAAAAACAAATTTGAAAATTCTGTTACAGAATATGCAGCACGTATATACATAGAACCGTACATATATAGAATTTTTTTTTTAAGTTAGCAAAAAATCAATTAGTGAGCAAAAATATCGAATTTGTGTACCGTTTAATTACGAACGAACGAGTGTAAAAGTTTCCCCTTATTACATTCGAATTAGAGCCGGTTCGAATCGGAGCCAGAAGAGTTTCCGTTATGCTTCGTCCCATTGCTTTTAAATCGCGGCTGAACTTCTCTCTGTGTATTCTTTAATGAAGGTTCTCTCGGGTTCTTCTAACGCTTACTTTACGCCGTCTATAAGAAATTCACGAAGGCTTGGCGCGTCTGCTTTTTCGCCAACTTGACAATTAAAGTGTATTTAATGTGGGCTTTATTTTCCCGTAAACGATGCATTTACCTACGACGCGTTTACGGCTGCAGTATTTTCGGTCGCAGCACTCTGTATTTTTCCTCGAAACCCGTTACCTCGTTTCCTTCGTTATCATACATACACTGTTAATTTATCTTTGTGCACGTCTGCATACGTACGTTATTTCTTCATTATACAAAAAACGTACGATAAGTTTAGAAAGTAACTTATAATTTGTATCTATATATAACGAAGTTACAATTAGAATTACTTTTTTTCAGAAACTGTAATTTAAGATAACATTCTAGTTCGACGAGTTAAAAAAAATCGATTTTTGTTCTTTACAACTTTCCAATCTTTATACTCTTAAACCTATAAAGCAGTTTTAAAAAGTTTGAACAGTTTGTTGATGTTTTCATGTTATGAAGAAATGCGAGCCAAACATTGCATTTGTACGAAAAGTACATTGGTTAGTGCAGTGATAATAGACAATAAAACAAATATATAAAGATTTAACTGCAGACGCTTTATTACTACAGAACAATGTCACGCACGCAGAATGGCAACGAAAGTTTACATTCGCTTATATAAATATTTACATCGAAACATATGCATTGTGAGACAAAAATAATAGAAATTTTTGCTATTTTATTTTACTACATTTTTCGCTATCTGCATTTTCAACGAAAAATTTCAAACCATTCTATAGAAATAGAAACCATAGAACTGAATGTGAAAATATATGCCGACATTTGAGACTGACGAATGCATTATTCTAAACCGAGTACCCCATGACCTTATTAATGTTCCATTGCTCATTAAAATCATAACGAGATTTTTTTCAAAACCATTTAAAATTATTCCCCCCAAGCTGTTTTTAAAAAAATTTACTAAACCAATCGACTTCTACCTTGGAACAAAATATTTGTAATACCTATGACTATGATTGAAATTAAGATTCTCATGATATATTAAAAAGTTTCTTTTTTATACAATAACTTGCAAACGTCGAAAAAATTTTGCGAAATATTATTCTTCATTTTTAGTTGACCGCCATTCTGTTCAACATTGCGATAAATGGTTTATTCTAACTTCAACGATAAACACATTCATGTAGATTAAAATAATCTTTGGATCGTTGATATCAAATCAGTATGATGCAACACCTGGGAGAGTATAAACAAGATTTATTTTATCATTTTCTGTTTATAAATAATATCTTGATTTTATGCTAATAACAAAAACTAAAAGTTTAATTTTTGTGAAGGTAAAAGAATAATAGAGATGTATATAAAACTCCAATACTCTAGATAATTTTAGTTTCAAGCACATTTATAAAAACATAAAAATTTATAAAAATAGCTTTTATAACCCTCCAAACTAAAATATTCTCTTAACTTCGTTCCTTTCTTTCTGTCTATAACTGTAACTTGACTTAGTTAAATTATATTGGTAACTAATTTCATTAATTTAGTTATTTTTATAGTTACTTTACATATTTCAAACTTAATTGTCAATATGGTTCAGCAAAATGAAATGATGAATTGTCTTCGAGAATAGCAAACAAATTAAATTGAAGTTGAGACCTCAGAACACTTTAAAACGCGTCACAAATAGTTTATGATTTTATCTTGAAGTTTGAATTTAACCTTTTTAGCTGAAAACATTGACCCAGATAATTTTGATGATATATTTCATGTATATACATACATATTATAAATTATTAGTTTAGTTAATATATTAAATATGTTTTGTTTTTAAATTCTTAACTGTGGTTAGTTATACATATATAAAATTATACAGCATATAATCGAGAATTTAATATAAGTTTTTTAAAAGTTTATTAATTTAAATTATTTAGTGATGTTAGAAATTCAAGATGGTTGTATTTAAAATAATCATGCACAAACATTACAAAAAATCAACAGAAACGTAATTAAAATGAAATGACTCGTTCCTTTCTGAACACGATAAGTCAATATTTCTTTCTAACTAAGTTACAAGTTAAAATTAATGACTTATAAAATTAATTTAGTTACGTTAAAAGTTGCATGAACAAAAAACTAACTTAGTTAAAAGTTGTGTTAAGATTAAATTAATTTAAATTAAATTAAAAGTTAATTTTAAAATTATTTATATTTATATTAATTTATGTCGTTTATTTTTTAAAAATTAACTCACTCTGAATGACAAAAATAATTGTAATATGGATCACCAAATAAATTTAATATTTTAATTGTATATTTTGTATAAAATATTGTAACAAAAATTGTTGTTTTTTTATATAGAAATGTTTTTTTTACCATTTTTTTATTTACATAAGTATATTTTTAACTTGGAAAAAAAAATTAATAAGATTATGTGTTTTATTAACTAGTTAAAATTAAAAATTAATCAATTTAAAATTAACTAACAATAGCTTAAAGCTAAAAGTTATTAACTTTCAATTTTATTATTTTACTTTTAACTTTTTAACTAATTATTATCAACCCTTTGCTTTTAATAATTATAACTGTAACTGTGTTGCTTTTCGGAGTCGATAATGATAACTAATTACTTTGTGAGAAAAAAACTGTAATTGTAACTTTACCAATCCTACAAAAAAATACGTAATTCCATATTGCAAACTACATATTTTTTTAAATAAACAATTATGTGTTTTTTACATCAATTAATTCTTATTATTCTGTGCTTAAATGCATTAAAATACAATTATTGAAAAAAATCACTAGATACTTTATACTTTTACGAGATACTTTATATTATGTCAGAATATGCCAGAATAAAATATCTCGTAATTTAATGATGTTTCTGATAACTCTAACTTGATATACAGAATAATAAAAGAATCCTATTATATATACAAAAATCATGTAATTGTACATTTTAAAAAATGAGAATAACTTTTATTACCTCAAAAAATCAATTTTTTCTAAAAATTAATTTTATTATTATTTGTCCCCCTTCACACTTCATAGAACTTTTGTCTGAAACGTTTTTCTATATCATCTATATTTTTCGAGATATTTGCCTGTGGCAATTAAAATGGGACGCTTTGTATATTTAAATTATTACATGAAAATGTGATAAAAATTATTATATTAAATTAAATAATTGTTATATAAAAATGTGGTAAAATTCATTCATGACAGTTTTATCTCAATATTGTTGAACAGAGAGACAATCGATCAAGCCATAAATTTATTGATCAGTTAAGAAAGCAGCAAGTCTGTAAGTTTTTTTAAAACAAAAATAGTTAATAAAACTCGATATAATAGCGTATATTTAAGGCACATGTAGAAACAATGAAGTGCACTCGCGAAATAACGTAATATATTATATTATTTAAATAGCACTTTGTTTAATGCAATATTTAATATTATTCAAACGGTTTCTCTCAATTTTTTGAATATGTAACCAGCTCGAATGGAACACGTGTTTACACAATGTTGCGTATTTTTGAAGTATCAAAAGTTATTTTGTTGTGTATTTTACGACGATCTCCGAAAATAGTTGTATCAGCGCCCCCTCATCGCTCTGTAAACTCAATCGAACGATAGATATTGCGATAATCCACTTTCTCCGCGACGCCGTGGATTTCCAAAGAGCCGAAGCGAAAGTAGACCGTACGTGACGTTCGCCTTTATCTCTGACCGTAAGAAAAGGGAAAATAACGCAGTTGGAATTTGCGGGGGTCGACGGCGATGATGGTGGTAGGGGCGGCAACGGCGACATCGGCCACCTCCTGCGTCGCCGCGCCGTGTTATCGGGAAAATTTTAAATCACGTCCGAGATAATCGAATTCCACGCCGCGGGAAGACGCACCGTGCTCGCCCGGACGTTATTCACCCTTTAATGGCGAATTCGCACCCTCGTCCCCAACGTCCTTTCCCTCTTCCCTCTTCCGTTTTTCCCTTCGGCGCGCCATTTACGCATCGCTGCTATGGGCGACGGGCCCGATCTCGTAAAGAATGCAAAGGCACCCCCTGGGGAACACCTCGGAGTACGTCCTGTGGACCGTATCGCCCGTAAATTGTGCCGTCCATCCTGATTCCGTGCTGCGGCGAGAGCGTCGCGCGATCATCTCATCTCCATCGCCGATGCGTCGTGTCCTACGGTCCTCTTTACTACGTGCCGACGTTCTAACCGTACGAGTTACGAGGTCCAGCGGCGAGAAGAGATGCGGATATTTATCGACTTGCCGAACGTGCCTTCGATAGATAACTGCCAGATAAGGCAGTTTCGAAGGCTAAATCATTAATCAGCGTGTCCCATACTATTTTTCTTTCTCTAATATCCGACGAAGATACGTGAAGAGGGAACGTTTTAACCGTGCATTAATCACAATCATGTATAAACCTTCTTCCTGCTACTTGCAAACAACAGACCACATTGGTTATTCTGCATCTATGTATTGGGATTGTCTTGTATTAGCGTGGATATTTGACATCGGTATGGATGTCAAACATCTATATCAATACACCGACGGTATTGATCTAGATGTTTGACATAGCTGCGTATGCCTTGGGTATCCATGTTGCAAACGTTATTATGGCGTGTCCCGTGGCCCGAGAGAAAGCACGTCGCTATTTATTTTCCGCGCTGCGCCCTATTGACTTTCGTCCGCTAAGTATACAGAAGCGCCCCGAATTGGTACGAATACTCTCTCGAACCTCCTAATTCGGGATTGTTCGTAACGGGAGAAGCAAGATAAGATGGAACGAAGATCTTATTAATATCCAGCATCGTTTTACAATCTTCGCAGAGTTTAAATTAATTATCGTTCAATCATAGCAGTTATCGATTTCCGGCGGACTGTGTCGCGCGCTCAGCTAATGAGAATTGAAGCTGCACAATCGCAAATGGCAGGACGGATTTGGTACAAGACGCGCGCGCGATTATTGTTAGCAAATATAGATCCTTTCATTAAGTACGATCTCTTTTTAAAGGACAGTCGCGCGCGGGAGCGAGAGGCTGCTATTTTATGAGCAAAGCTCGGATGACCCCTCTCAATGCAGGCCGACGAATTCCAGCCGTGCGACCGAATATCTCATCTCTGTGTCGACGAGTTCTCTCGCAACCCCCTCCCGTTTCCCACCTTCCTTCCGGCAGCTCACTCATCGTCGATTCGCAAACGGGTCTAGAAAAAATGGCCATTCGGGTTTTTCTATTATCCCGATAAACATCTCACGGCGGTTCCGGACGGTTTGTCAATAGCGCGATGTATAATACAGTTCGAACGCCCGCTCGACGAATTCTCTTTAATAGTAAGTGAAGGCAAATGCAATATCGCGTTGAGCGCCCGGGATTACATGTTCTTCAAATGCGCGCTCAGCTTCTATCCTATTAAAGGATCGAGAGTTCATCTATCTAAGTTCGCGTATCTACGTCATTGTCGCCGTAAGACGATTAAATCCAATGGAAGGCGTTTGGAAACTGCCGAATCCTCATTACGCTCCCCGCAGAGGAATCCGCGTTGCCGCGACACAAATTCACCCTCATGAATATTTTAAATCGCAGTTTTTGCTCCGCAAATCGCACCGCGCCGTAACGATACGCCGTTATTATCGTTGCTCGTAGACAATTGCGCGCATGTAATTATCATATAATATATTGCGCAAATTAAAAGCGTCGATAAAACGTGTCCGGCAGCGCGCACACTCATTGATGACGGTCGAGCGAGCCGAGAAGGCAAATTTTTATTCGCGTCGCACTGGGTACTTACAATTCATGTCCACGCTGACCGACGACGACAGCGGAAGCGATCTATTGTTATTCGTGGCGTTGCAGGTCAGCACCGAGTGAACGTCGTCCCGGCTCAAGTTCTGTATAACGATCTCGCTGCGTGTCACGCCGCTGCTCGGCGTCGTGGTCCGATTGGTGACGAATCTGTCGTTGCGATACCAGGACACCATTGGCGCCGGCTTACCTGCAAAAACAGATCGATTTCGTTTCAGCTCGTTGCGCGTCACAGCCCCGCGGAAAAAAAATTACCCCTGCCTCCCGTCCCGATAGAGAAAGATTACCGAAATTGCAATCGTCGTGATACTCTAGCTATCTTTCGACACATTTTCTAACTAAATTGCAGAAAAGATAAGATATATGGCCTAAGTTTCGGTGATTTGTGACGATCACAATACTGTCAGAATTAGATTAATAGGATTAAAGTTTTCTTTTCGCTCTTGTTTGTAGATTAAATAAAGTTTTACGAATTGTCCTAGTCTCTTATCGCACCACAACGTTACATTGCGATTTTGATTACTGTGATATAAATGGATTGATTTTTTATAGCAAACAGGAAATGATAAAAAAGAGAATACGGGAAGTAGCATTCAAAATCTGTGAATCGTACTCTCAAAGGCTATAGAGAATATAAAATAAGATTGAAGTAGAAAGGAAATACGGCTTTTCAATAAAAAAATTTTTTTGCGACATTATCGGAATAAAGTTTTACATAAAATGGAACGAGCTACACTGAGGAAAACATGTGATTGCAATTAACATAATTTAACTATATTTCATTTTTGGTGTCAAATATATTTCTAGTTGTTTAATCATGCAAATTATAGCAATTAGTTATTATTCCTATATAAATAGTAAACAAATGTTAAAAAAATAGTTATATTTACTATAATTGTAATTGAATTTACTGCATTAAAATTGTTTATTTTATTTTTATCATCCATATTTTCAGATTTTATACTATATTAATACTTAATATTTAAAATTAACATAATTTATAATAAAATTTTTACATAGAATTATAAACAATATTATTACTAATATTATTGTTTACCAATATATTTTTACTAACATTATAATTGTACATATGAAATTCTTAACTATAATTATTTTACCTTGTAATTATAATCAAATACCAAATACTTTTCTTCTCAGTGTACAACTCCATAAACGGTAGACACTTTTGGCACTCTATGATGGCGATTTAGTAATTGAGCCTCCTAAATCGCATCACTTGCAAGTTTATCAAAATTTTTTATTTAAAAAAATTATAATAATGCAAAAAGTTATGAAAAAAATTATGTGAGAAAATGAAAATATTATATTTTATTATGATGTAAAGAACTTAAAAATATTCTTCATAATTTCCGAGTTGTAAGTCTTTCTGTGAAATGTGCAAATTTGGGACTTTCTCCTTCAATAAATTGCGGAGATCTTCGCGAAATAAATGCGCGTGAAGATGTTTAACGGAGAATCGATGATTTCGCTTGTTCGACAGAATCGCAACTACCGCGACGCAGTAAATTTAATTGTGGTGTGCAAGTATCAAGTATCACTCGAGACTTCATTCAAAAGCATGATGATAATGAAGTTAAATAATTACAATCTATAAATTAGCAAAGAGAGTTAACATCGTACAAATGAAATCGGCTTCATTACGAACGAACAGATAGTGTCATTAAACAGTTTTGAGATTATCGACATGGATCATAGGCACGAACACTCGAATTATTTATTGCAATTATCCACAATATGCAAGGTAACTAAATACTTAATTTCAACCTAATTCGCATAATGCATAATCAATGAGAACTAAATACAACGAATTAAAAATCAGTAATTAATATTACAAAGGTTGCAGAATATCTTAATGTTTAGGCCAATTAATGTACACACATGTAAAATTTTTCTGCATTTTAAAATAATAACAGCTTCGTGCTTTGTAAGAAACATAAAAATAACAATAAAATTATATTCAAGAAAATAATTTGACTTATAGTAAATTTAATCTGACGATTATAAAATATCCTACAAATCCAAAGTCATTTATAGAAATATCCATAGAAATCCAAAGTCATTTATAGAAGCAAAATGCATAAAAACTTTGTAACGCTGCGAAACATTATTTTAATATGAACATATTTGCAGTTGAATTTCATATATATATATATATATATGAAATTCAACTGCAAATATGCATCGACATTTTGTAGCGTGCAAATATTTATTTACATAATATAATTATTGGCTATCATTTATAGACTAAATAGATGGATGTAAATGCATGTAATTAATATATACATATCACAAACGTATATATATTTTCCAAGAGATCTTATGAGTCAATTAACGAGTATGCGTAATATAATGCCAGAATAATTCAGAATAAGTCAAAAGCGACGATAATTAATAAAACTAATAATCTGTGCTGCCAAAAGTCGAAATCTTCAATTTATATACAATATATAAAAAAATTCGTACAGATTACTAAACGTAAAAAAAATATCTCAGCCAGAATGTCCTCCTTACTCCTCACACCTTTGCCGAATCGATCGCAGGACACGGCTACGAGAGCCGCATTGCAGAACAGAAAAAAATTCATGCAGTTTTATCGAAAGTAAAAAGGATTTCTCATCGTTATACACTATGCACATACCGATTTACGATACTCACCGCCACGAACATCGCAGAAAAGCCGTAGATTGTCGCCCTCCACATACGGCCCGACCATCGTGCCGCGTCCGTTCTCGTGCTCGTCGACGATCGTGATCTTGCGCGGCGGCACTGGAAAACGAACAGAAATGTCGATGTAGTTAACGCCGCGGAATATTCATGATACGCGCGAGGGGAAGCTTTCTTCGATCGTGGATTCGTCCCAGCCGCCGGGGCCGCGCGCGACGCGGAGGAGCTTCGGCGGCACGTCACGAAAAGTCCGATAACACGAAATTGGTATTGGAAGATCGTGCCTGAGATATCGCGACGGCATTAAATTGAAATCCGAAATCGATATCGGGGGCGCCCGCGAGAGAGCCCGCGCCGCGATGTATTTCTGACGGGCGTACATACCGGATGATGCGTCTCGCGCTCGCACAGTGCATTTCTGTTCTCTCTCTCTCTCTTTCTCTCTCTCTCTTTCTCTTCTCGAGTCCAGAAGCTGTGAATTGTCGCGATATCAGATATCGAGCGGACGTGAAGTTTGCTGGCGAGCGGAACTTAAAATAATAAGAACGGGGTCACCGGGAAACCGGCGCGCTTTTATCGTTTCCTCTCAAGCGCGTGCGACATTTTTTAATTCTCTTACGTAAATTAGTTTATTCGGGGGAACTCCCTTCGATGGAGCTCGCGGGGAAATCAGATTGCGGCGCTCGGGACGTTTCGTAAAAGGAGAGCCACTCCGGCGGACGGAATTCCCGGGCGATGTAATTGGAAAATTACAATCGCAAAAATCACGCCGGAAGACCGCATTCAAGAACGCCACCTCGTTCTAGCTTATTTTTCTTCCTGCCGGCCTTCTCTCACCGCATAAAGAATTATTTTGGTGCTGCGCTTGGAGTGGAAACGGCGTTTTATTCTTATTGCAATCTTCTTTCATGGCGCATCAAGCGCGACAGTCAGGAGCTTTTGAAATCAAAAGCAACTTGGTGAAATACAGTCGTTTTCCTTCAGCTTACATCAAATGTATTATTACTACCACCAAGAAAAGTGAATCCGCGGATACAAGATCTTTCTTTTAATACTATTCTTTGCAATTCTCTAAACTTTAAAGAAGGGGGTGGCTACGAAAGGGCCTGTTTTTGCAGCGTTCGAGAGAAGTAAAATAGACGTCACTTCTTATAGTTTCTGAGATGGGCAACTAGATGGGGCTAGTTAAAATTACGTAAGATAACGGGAACACGTAAAAAATTGAATTCAAATCGGGGAAACGCGTGGCGTCGCAGTTATCCGCGAGATGGATCGCTATATACGTATTGATGCATAGTGTGATACATCATGTTTTGACTTTGAAAGTACAGAGTACACATCTTATAAAAATGCTTCGTGCAAGCGTAGGACCGTTGCGTCTGATATTTTCGCTGAAAAGTATAGTATTTTTTATAAGATATTCTATATTTTTAATATCAAAAAATGATGTATCACACTGCGTTCCATCAATACGTATAACATAGCCTGACGAATCCGTCTAGCGAATAATTTCAGCGCCACGCGTTTTTCTGATTTGAACTTAATTTTTTACGTGTTCCCATCGGGTGACGTAATTTTAACTAGCACTATCAGATTGCTCAGAAATTATAGGAAATAATGTCTATTTAATTTTTCCTGGATAGCAAAAACATATCTTTCCATAAAATGTCTTCTTTATACATGTAGGATATTGTTAACTTTGTTATCGAGCTTTTCTACTGTAAGATAAATGATCGAACATGTCTCTATACTCAGACACTTATTATCATTAATTTTAAATATTTCTTATAATATTAAAATTTAATTGTAATCTCGAAATAATTTTTAATTGTAAAGTATGTTATTTTAAGTATTACAAAAATTAATATTGCAAAAAATAAATTTGTTACACAATTAGGTAAACATTTATATTTTACTGATGTTCTTAAATTTTTTTTTTAGAAACATTTATTCAGACATTTTAAAATTTATTTTAAACAATACAAGCTTTTAGGACAAAGACAAGTTTTTTAAATTGTCCAAAATACTGGGTAATCAAAATAATTAAAAAATTTCTTATATTTCTGTTAATAATAAAATTTTACATTTCATATTCAAATAATTATAATATATATAATAATTAGATAATTTTATATCATGAGATTATATTCTTACAATAATTTAACTCTTGATTCCACATCGTTATCTGTCAGGTTACCAGGACATTTACCTCAATAATAAAACAAGTGTACTTAATCTCACAGACATGAAAAGAGTAGTTTTAATATATTTTTAAACTCAATTGTATTTCGCTCGCGAATACTCCGTTTCTGTCCTCCTTGCCTCCTTCCCTCTCTCTCACTCACTCCCTTTCTCGAGGACGTTTCCTTCCTCCGTCTCTTCTCGGTCCGCATCTCCGTAATCCTGACAAATGGTATGCGGGGAAGCATCATTTATCGGTATTAGCCTTTGTAGTATTTGCAGTATCATAGTCCGCCCGTGTAATACGTTACGTATCTCGATTGCTTCTCCGTCGCCGTAAGGAGAAGGTACATGATGTACTCGCGTCGATGCCGGGTTCCCGGCGTTCGCGACCTCTTTTTAAAGGCGCAGTCCCACCGTAAGGACGCCCGATGCAGTAGTCGAGCGGCGCAATAGCGCGGCGCGCGCCATTAATCCGCGACGGGTCTGACAGTGGCGCACCTGCACTACTGCCGTTATTTATTTCCGTGGAAACTGCCGCGGCTGCTCTATACTGACGAGAATTATCGTGCTTTAATGAAACCGATCCCTCCGGTAAAACTCAATTTATTATCCGAGGGCGCGCGCTTTCACGTCCGACTTCACGTCGGCCACTTTCTTTCCTCTAATTATCCGCCCCGCGCTTAGCCAAAAGCTAAAGCTCGCGCGCATGCGGTTTCACCCGCGCCGCGCCGCGCGCGAGATCATTCCGCTCCGCGCAATCATTTTTCATACATCCCGTTCCACCACCCGCGAGAATACGTTTCCTCCAAAGTAAAGCTCGAGTCCCGCTTCGAGAGAGAAAGTGCCGACGGTACCTGACGATGATTAAATTTGTTCCTCTCATTAGCGGCGATCGTGATTAACGTAAAAATAGATCCTCGCATTCGTAGCCCGGAACGATTAACGCGCGTAATGTTTCGCCATTAATATTCCCCTCTCTCCCTTTTTCAATTACTAAGGCGCGACATAACTTTCTTAGAATTATGAACGCCACCAGATATTTACGGTTATGACGATACAGCGCCGTCCCCAGGAAATATCTATATAACTCTGGGAAAATGCAGCGCAAAAAGAAATTGATTTCGCATTAAGCTTTATCATCTTCACGATAAAATACAGTATCCTTATGGCATTCTATATTTAATGAAATTACCTGTTTCGCAAAATACGCGCCGCATCTGCATCGTGCCTTAAGTCGATCGACTTATTTGAGGCTGAAACGTGCTTCGAGCACTTTGTGGTCGACTACGCTGCATATAGTTAACGCAAAGCTCAGAGCCGATTATACGAGAAATTTTCCGTAAAGTATCAACACGTGATGTAGTTACTATAACAAAGTAATATATACCGAGTACGGTTTTGGATTGGAGCGCAAACTCTCGCGTTCTTTGACGCATGATGAAGTTACACTTTAATACAACATTAAAATTTAACTCTCACAGACGTCCGTTCCTCTGATGTTTCTAACATACGCAAGTTTTTGTGGAAAATTCTACCTTGCAAAATAACTATTTTAATTAAATCGTATAATTAAGTGAGATAATTAAATAGATTGTGTTCTCACCTTTTTTTTACGATTTTCAAACTTTCTTCTTTGTACCTGCCTTTTAAAATATCAAATGAATTTTGTTCTACTTATTCTCTCTCTTTCCGCATTCATATACGCTTCTATGTACGTTTTTATATTATTCGTAACTCTATTGCTCTTTATTGTCTGGGTTTTTTTTTTTCGGTTTAGAATCGTCCTTTCGCAATTTGCAATTTAGTTAACATTTCCACCCGACGAAATTCGCTAGCTCGGTTGATCAGCGCGCGCATTTCATTCGCGATACTCGCGTACCTCGCCACCAGCGAGGACTGGTTCAGATTTATTGTTTATAAAGGCTCTTGATTTCGGGGACATCATCAGCATCGAGAGAGCGGGGTCCGGGGCGGCCGGGGACGGGGACGGGGAGTCCGAAACTGTTTTTCGTGATTAATGCCGGGCTGGGTGCGCGGCGGCGGCGGCGGTGGGGAAGAAGGGGGTATTAACGGACGGCCGAGCCATCGGGTGGTAATTGTCGTGCCCGCAGTTACGCTGGTTAATTTGAGCCGCCAAAAAGTTACTTCCGCCTTTTGCTCCCGCCGTGACCATAAAAAAAATTTTACTGCGGTTCGCGTGCTACTGGCTGCCGCCGCGCAAATGAAGCCGTATCGGTGTGCTAACGGTGGCAGCCGAGCGCGCTATAACAGCGTGCGGGATTTGATTTCGGACTCGAACTTTACGTTGCCGTCGCGCGCGAAGTTTCGCTCTGATAAACCGGTGTTTCGGCGAAATAAAATACCGCGGTGTAAAAAAAAAAGGATTTAAATCGAAATTGCACACCGTAAGCCGTCAGACATTCGCCGCAATTGCGGCATAATAGTTTTCCCGCGACGTTACCCTCGAGTAGAGAGAATTTCAGACAGCCGGTGGTGCGATTTTAATCGCCCGATTATCACGAGCGAAAAACTCGATTCTCCGATTGTAATTAGGTGGACATAAAAACATACGACACGATCGAAAATGATGGCGTAATACTTCGATTCTTACGAATAATCTGCATACGCCATGAATATATTTTCAGCTTCATCGCGCGAGCTTTGATTACATATTTCTATCGAGATCAACTTAACGAACCGTTTTTATCCTCAAATTACGATCGCAATTTCGCTTTTGTCATCGCATTTACTTTGGTCGCCGCGCTATCGGTATGCATGGTATGCATCCAACGCGGCACGATGGAGTAGAGTCATAGCGATTTTTTAATTTTCGATGCGTGACAACAAGGCCGATTAGACTGCTATTTATAAAAATTGCGTCACGGAGAACGCGTAAAATTGCACCCGTGATTGAAAAATATTTCAGCAGGAAGTACACAGAAGTATTCATGGACAAAAGTACGCTTTTTATTCATAAAGCAACTGTGGCTGCGAAAAAATAAAGCGTCTGCCGACGTCGCACGAAAAAAATTGGAACGTATACGGGCGCACACACGCACACACACACACGCACACACAGACGATAGAGGATATACATATATACGAGTATATATAAATTCTAAAAGGGGCGGCCGTTTCGATTTTCGTCAATGCTGAGCCGATGAATAGGGTGATCCGATTCGTTTCGCGAGCGTGTTCCGCTTTGGCGAACGCTTCACTTTTGTCGTCCGCCGTCTATATCCTATACGTGCCCACCATACTCGTTCTTCCCTCTTTTCCCGCACGTGCCGAATCAAAACACGTTCGTTAATTCCCTTGGGCGAGAACGTTTCTGAGATCCATCGCTCAGTATAACGCACTTGCGGCTGTTTGCAAGAACGTTGCGGAAAATATATTGATTGTCACTTGAGAAAAAAGCTGTTAATTCAGGAAATCGTAGTTGATAATAAGCGCAACGAAGATTGCTCTTAATAGGTACATACATATATATATATATATATGAAAAAAAAGTAATTATCTCTTGAAAAGTGGCGGAAGAATCATCAATATATAGGGTGTTTCAGAAATAAGTGGTAAAACTATAAGACCATATTCTACTCGCTGTAAGTAATATACGCCGAAAACGTTTCCTTTCCAAATTTAATCTTTTTTGTTTATGGAAAAGTTTCTTTTATTAATAACACCGTTCTATAAATTTAAACATTTTTTTTTAGATCACGAACCGGAGTGATTTTTATAGATTTTTATAGATTTTTTCCCTGAAAACGAATCCGCAAATAAAATTGCTCTATCACGTCACATTTTTTACTTAGCTATATTTTAGCTTAAAAGTACTCAAAAACCATTTTCGGAATTTTTAAATCCAATTTTCTAAAAAATATGACGTGATAGAATAATTTTACTCGTGAATTATTTTTAGCGATAAAAAATAAAAATCATCTGATTCGGTTCGTGGTCTAAAATCTGTGTCGGACAGATAATTATATTGGAATGATAATTATATCGTTCAATGAAGCGGCAAATAAGAATTTGCATGGTTTACATGATTTACATCTATACACATTCTCCTAAACAGAATATAAAATAAGAAATACATTATTGATTTATGAACTAAATATATTTTCATAAAAAAATTTCTTGTTATAAATTATTATTAAAGTAGGTAAAGTAAGTAAAGATAAAATTCAGTGGTAAAGGGTTACAGAATATATTAGATATTTTTTATTACAAGGTCTCTAGAATGGGGTAGTGCTAGGTAAGTGCTAGGGCAGCGAATATGAGCTTACTTGTAATATAAGAATATACTACAGCGGCCACGTATGAAACCTTATAGCCGGCCACCGTAAAGCACTAGAAGTGTGACAATTAAAGGAAAGGAACAAGTTCGTTCACGTTGTTACGTTATATCAGATTAGTTTTGCAGCGGGATAGTAATTTAGACATGCCCCAACACTGTGTGTTAATGCGAAACAATTTAACTGCAAAACAAACTTAACTTACTCATTAATACTATAGACGAAAGGGTTTACTTTTCTACTTACAGCGATGCAATTTCCTGCGCTTCGAAGGAAACGGCGCGACGCAAATACAGTGAAAAGAATAAAGATATCGTGAAAATTACAACGAGTAAGCAATCACTGACCGTACAATTTTTTATATTGTCTGAAAATAAAGAAAGAAATTCTCGAGAAGTAGAGAGCAATTACGTTTTTACATTACTTTCTTTTGTTTTAAATATATTTGTATTGTGCAGTACTTCTTATTTATAACAAAATTAATTCCAAGATCTTATAATAACTATTGTTAGCGTTATTTTAGGTCAACTAATGCCAATAATTTAAATCACAAATTGTTTTCTACTTTAGAATATTTTCTCACATCTTTTTAACTCGGCAAATTTGTCTTGTAAGATTTCCTAAGTCTTATTGACTCTCTTATTTTTTGTAATCAAATTTTATGACGTACGTAATATTAATATTAATATTCAAAAATGTATAATGAATAATTTCGAGGGTACAGTAAGTAACATAATGAATCTCTTGCAAATGTTCGCTTTCGAATTTCATTTGAGTAGTTTATTTATCTTATAAAGCTTACGCTTCCATTTCTCGCTTCTACCATTTCTCGTTTGCCGACGTGCATGTGTGACGTAAGTTGTGCTATTCATCTGTTACTGCTCGTTGCATCCTATCGATAACGAGGGACGGCCGGGAGCGGCTGGCTCTTGTCTGATTTTCCTTGTCGATCTGTCGTAGCCGAGAACGAGAGAGAAAGAGAGACATCTCAAGGACTTAGAGCTGACTCAGGCGGATGACCATGACGCAACACGACGTCCGAGAACGTCCATCACCATAGTTTGTTACGCGTGGCGACAGATTCGAAGACCCTATTATAATAATTGCTTCGAAAACTGCTGCCGTCGCCAATGAGGTTCATCGTGTCGCCTTTCCTAAACCTACCACCCTCGCGATCACGCGTTGCGTAATGTATCATTGCCACGTGGAGTGTAGTACTTCCGCGTATTTTTACGCGACTGTTAGTTTATAGGGGGGAGATGATACTATCCACGACGAGTTGGATGAAGGTAATGAAACTGAATGCGTCGCATTCAACTTCAGCCAGAAATAAAACTAACTTGTTGAATGTCGAGAATTTTGTTCGAACACGCGAAAGCTAAAAGCCCGGTTAAAAACTGTTTGTCCAATGTCGAGATAAACACAGTTCCTCTGATGAATACACCCTTTACTTCGTTTGATTAATTCCCTTTTCGAAAGATCTGCAATTCTATGAACACAACCGAATGCATTTTATATGAATTCTCGGCGACTTGATGAACGGCTTCGTCCAAGAGATAATAACTTGGACAATGCATTCCTTCTGTGATTTTGGAAGTGAACAATAGAATCAGACACCGTATCTCGGACGCGCCAACGGGCGCGAACTTTAACGTCGCACGTTTCCCAATTTCGAGTGTACGGAGTCACGCGACGCGAACTTCCGTATTTGTGTGAAACCCTCTGGATCGGCACCGAACGTTCGATGTACCGTGCGGTAATATACAAAAAATCGTACGTGAATGCGGATCCGACGCGAGGAGACAGAAACGTTGAGACAGGCAGACGGGGAGGATGGTATACCGCATGGTGTAATATCCGCTTTCGTGTACCACAATTCTCGCACACGTATACGGCGACGGGCTTTCGTCCCGTACGTGCTCGGGTCAGGGACCATGTACACGCCGTAGATACACATCCGGTATAATCCAACGCCAGCGTTCGCCGAGGGGTTCAACGAAACAACGGGCTTGTCGAAGCGCGCTCTCCGGTCGACTCTTACTGACGGAGGCTCTCCGTCTTCCCTGCTTCCTTCCATTCCCTGGTCTGCTCCCAGCTCCTCTTTGCGTCGCGCTGCTCTCGCCGCAAATACGTTTGTATTTTTGTCCGAATCCTCTCTCTCAGCGCCGTCTTTCCGTAATTTTTCACGTCTTGCTGCTCCCAGAAATGAGAGAAAGAGAGAGAAAGGGGAGGGGGAAGGGAGAGTAAGGGTTGGTTTCGGGTTGACTGAGACAGAATGAGGTCCAACTGGTCCTTATCCTCTTATTTCTTTATCCTGCCCGAATGTAAGATTGTCCTGTCGTGTCGAAAGGATCACCCTTCCGCTCGGCCGGAACGTACCACGCTCGCGATGGGGAAATATGATGCGAAATGAATTTTCGACCGAGTTAGCCGTACCACGTGAGAGATCGTGTTATTTCTAATGTATCGGATTTCTATATCGGACACTATGCAATCTATTTGAGAATTGAGTATCGAAAATTTCTAAGTTAATTGAAGAGAATCGTCGACACGTTAACGCGCAGAATTATTCTTAAAGTATACAATTTAGATTTTTATGAAACTAAGAAGTGCGTATATTGTGTTATTGCTAAGTTGTCCGTTACGTGTAAATAAATGACGTGCGTAATGCATCGTGCGAAGAAAAGTGACGTGTCATTAAAAAAAAAAAAATCCTTTATGTCCCTCAGATTTACGCGACATTTCATTATTTACTAAATTAATAAAAGGTATGTCGCAAAAATAGCTTTTTGTACAAAGAGAGAGAAATTATGAATTGGAATGATGCTAGACACACGTAATGCTGTATGGACCCACGTATAGAAGTCGAAAAAAAATATATGATGATATTAAAGCATCACGATTCAAAGAGAAGAGAATGCAAAAATTATTTCAACAGTGTTAAAGTCCAATCATATTACTTTTGCTCTTATTGCCGTGATTTTAATTAATTAATCTATGAGTGCGTGCCTCGCGTGCCTTTGACAGAACGCATAAACCTCGGTGCGAATGACGGCGCATAATTACCTCGGCGAGCTCATCGCGCGCGTCGGAATCGAAAAGAAAAAAAAGGCGATGCGCGAGAAAGTGCTTCGCTATCGGGCACGCGTGTAGGCGAAGCACGTGCACGTTATCTTGCACACGCACGTATGAATATTCAAATCGGCGCGGGTGTTATATAATTCAACGCCAATTCGAGATAAGTCTCAGAACCAATCGACCGTGCCCGATTAATGCGCTCGCCCGGTATCGTTTAATTAAATACACGTGACGACGGACGTGGTGATTTTCACGGCCGTTTTCCTCGGCGTACGTCAGCGAGAAAACTCTCGGAAAACAAAAGGGGGAGGACGCAACAAAATTCCCCGGCTCTCATTTTTTTTCTCTATTATGTTTGTGATTTACCTCTCGGATGTGATTTCGAAAAAAAGCACGAATTTTTTTGCCGAACTCACTGCTGAATATTCGGCACGGACTATTACACAGCTAGTCCATTCTTTTTTATAGAAAATGGCATATCTCGTGGATATCGCGCAACGTTATTCGTGAATATTTTACTCTCGTATATTTCATGCTTGACGGAAATATCTAACCTATCTAAAGAAAAGACCGAAACGGCGAAGCGTATGGCAAATATTTCCCGTCGGGCTACAGAAAGATATGCGCACGGATTTTGCAAACCGCATTCGTCAAGGGGTACTAAAGTACGCGAATAATGTAAAAAATGTATCAAAGTAGAAGGGAGTGCATGTTGTTTAATTAGTGCTACCTTTGCTGAAAAGACGTCTCTTTATACCTACATTTAAAGCTGATTGCTACTTTAAATTATAAAAGGCTTTTGATTTCAAGAGCCCTCAGAATTTCTATGGACCATTTTGAAACGTCAGAGAAAATAATGTATTTTGAGAAAATTTATATGAATAATTGTAATAAATCCTCGCAAGTGATATTTTGCTATTAAGCTTTTTACATGTTATAAATAATGCTAAAATATTTTAAGCCGATATGTCGGCGAAAACATGGTTGAAGCTTTATTTTTTAATCCTTATTATTAATTGAATATCTCTTAATGAAAATTCTCGAGCTCTAATCCTCTTTCCTAGATTCCGCTGGATTTTAAACTCTAGAAAAGTTATTAAATTGTTGCTCATCCTAACGTGCGTAACGTACGGCATATGTTAAGAGAGTTGTTCGCATTTATGTACACAATAAAAAAAACATTTTGCATTTATGTTAAATATTGATCCTTGCGTTGAATTTGTAACGTACTCGAGTGTTAATTTAATATCATGTTATTAAAATATTTTATGTCAAATTGATATTCAACGTTTCTTAGTGTCCAAATAACACAATTTACATGTAAATGAACAAATAAGAAACATAAAAATAATGTAGTTATAAAACATTAATTCCAAGAGAAATGAATAAAATATACACGTCACCATATTATAAATTTTTCTAAAGAAATATGCTTTCACAATTTATTTGTAAATTGTATCAAAATGTTAGTACATTTTTTTATCAATTATTTACGTAATATTTGTGTTAGTTTATAACACATTTATCTTGTATTAGATTGACACAAAAATTAGAGTGAACCGTTTTGTGGATACAGCACGTGTTAAATTCAACAGAAATTTTCCAATTTGGTATTATTGTGAAACAATTACGGAAATAATTGCTCAGTTTTCCCAATGCAATCTCAGCAACAGATTCACGTAGTTACGAAGTTTACAGCATCAATTAATGGGCAAGCCCGTTGTCATCGGTTAATCGAAGTTCACGGGTCCTCCCGGCTTCATCAATATCGGAACTGTGTAGTTCTTGCATCGGAGTTCGTATTCGATTGTCGCTTCCAATAAGATATGTCGCGCGTGACTGAGTACACGTTACAAGAAAGATTCTTTGTTCTCCGACCGGCGCCGAGATTCAAGCGCGCGCTGTAGCGGACGGCCACTAAATCATCGGACGTCGCGTTAAGGGGAGTTCGCGATCGTTACAGCGGTGACATTTCTTGTCCCGATACTCGGCGAGAACTTTCGGTCCGGCTTCGTCGCGGACCCTCTTCACCAACTCCGTTCCGTGAGAGAGCGTTTCTTACGGCGCGACGAACCGCAGAGCGAGCGAACGAGCGGGCAACTTTTCCCCGACTTTTGCCGACGTCCCGAAGTACTCGCGGAGTGGAAGAAGACGGCAATCTTCCACTCCGGACAGTCAGAAGTATTTTTGC
This sequence comes from Solenopsis fugax, assembly GCA_003595255.1. NCBI lineage: Eukaryota > Metazoa > Arthropoda > Insecta > Hymenoptera > Formicidae > Solenopsis > Solenopsis fugax. Next base: position 36,643 of record QKQZ01018944.1, read on the forward strand.
CGGGGCTCGGATAAGATTCAAGTGGCGGTACGTGCAAAGTGACTTCGAAACTCGGCCGCTGACTCCGTCGGCGACGGTAACGGGAACACGGGAGCGAACTCTCGGATTGCGTCGTCTTAATTTCGCCGTTCGCGGCCGCCCGGGGTTTATCCACCCGGCTTCAGACCCTGTATCCGCGCGATCAGGGCGCAGCCACGAACCGCCGACCGCCGCCGGTGCTGGCAAATACCAGGCCGGCGGTGTTTCGCAGCTATGTGTGCAGATAGCTGCGCTACGAATCCACGCGGATCCGCGCAACGGTGTATCGAGCGGGTATTTGTTCTGCGGATACGCGCGGGCGACGACGCAGCGCGCTCGTATCCGCCGGGATAATTAATCACGCTACGGGAGCGCCATATATGGCGTGTATACCACGACTTCGACGGATGGAACACGATGTAGTAGATGTGATTTCGAGTCGCGACCAAGTCTCCACGTCGCGGAGTTTTTACCGTTGAAAAATTGACGTCATTTTTTATACGGCGTCCAACCGGAATTTTCGCGTCCCACGGAAATAAGCCGATGCGCCTTGATTTACGACGGCTCTGTCGATGCGTAGGGTTTTTTTACATGTAGTATAATGTGCGGCTAATCCTATCGACCACATCGGGTAAAATATACTGGATCGTCCATTACGTTACACATGCTGATTTTTAAATAGGAGAGAGAGTTGCCAAATGCGTACCGCTCAAGTTCTTTTTTATTATATTTCTCACTCGATACTGATTTACATACAAAAAACCGTTGAAAATTGAGCTTGATGTTTCAGATACTTGATAATATAATGTTTAATCTTTTACCAATAACAAATTAATAGAGACTTTTAGCAACATGTAAAAGAGACCTTGTGGTTCTTCTAAATCATGCCGCCTTTGAAAGTATCGATTATATGAATCAAAATAATTAAGAATCTAAGGAATCATTAATTAATACTTATTTTATTAATAATGTATCGAAAGAAGAGTCAAATATTTAATAGTTAATAATTAATGGAAAAATAAGTTCAAATAAAACTTGAAATTATTATTGCAATTAATATATTTTTATTCATTTAATTATTAGTTTAACTTATTACATTGATATTATTTATTGTCAAAATTTGTGGTGATGATTTAGAAAACTTTATAGCTTTTGTAAAAATATTGATTTAATAAGCAAATATGTACAATAAATGCAAAATAATCTTTTATAAAAATATAACCTTTTATAAAAATCTACTGATTGCATGATTACATTGTCAATTACACAAATTGATCAAAAAACATTAGTTGCAACTGATTTTTTAAACCGTTGTTAGCACACACAAAACAAGATGTAACCTATTAAATGTTTGTCTGCATTATTGATTTTTCATTTATCTCTCATATTTTTGTCACTAAATGTTATTTACAATATATTCAGTAAAAATATAAAATATTGTCGAGGTATACAATTTAGGCGACCGGTATGCATTCAGCAACTCTTTCCTACTTACTATGCCATGGATACTACGCTTAAATTATAAAATATATACTACGCATTACTATACTAAATATACCATGCACGAAATTGTACGAAATCATCTTTACTCTTATCGTGATTAGCGATAATTTCTCGGTGCTGCAATCTTGCTTAATTACAAGTATACTGTGAGCGGAGCAGTTCAGTGGTAACTGATGTAACGGAGGGAATCCAGTTTAAATTCCCTCGCTGATATTCCGGCTATGTATCATGTACGTAAATCTCCCACGGCGAGACGGTCCGAAAAGTTTCCGTCCTTCACTCTAAATGTTTCAGATTTCTACTCGGTTAATCCTATGGAGCGCTTAGATAGAATCGGCATTGAGGTAGGTCGATACCGAAGAGAAACTCATCAGTCTTGCAGGAACTTTTATAAAAGTTTGACGGATTCACTTACGGAACTTCGCGATAGGAAATCTATTTTACATATTGCTATTCAATGCACAATGTCATTCGTTGATGTAGGATGAATTCGGGCGCAACTTGGATCCTCAATTTTTGGAAATCTATTTGCATTTCCACGTATAACTTATTATTATTACTATCACTGTTATTTTATTGTTACATTAAAGGTCTAAAGCTTTTAAGCAGCGTTGTTGTTGATGCCACTGAAAGTGCTGTTCTCTCACACTTGTCTGCATGTACATTCTATATTTCCTATACTTCAAAAAAGCTGTTATTATTGCTTCTCCCGACAATTGTATTTTGCCACGCGTTCATTTATACGTACTCATAAAGCACGGTGTACGAGAAAGAAAGTAGAACGTAAATATTAATTGATGAAAAGTTTAATAAACGAGTTTAATAAACGAGTTTCCGTGCATTCAACAAACTCTCGTGCTATATGACGTCCCAAATTCGTATGTATAATAAAATAGCCCGTACAATGTGATTACTACTCAACGATTGTTAACAGCATTATACAGTTCTTACAATGCGCTTTGGCATTACACACCCTTTGATTTATGTCGCTTTTATGTGTGAATCAGGACGGCGCGGCGCAAGATACTCTCTATAGCCTAAGAACTTCCAAATGGAATCTCTCGTGAAACGTGATACACGTAAGTGCTCTCGCCGACCGGGCGCGATCGATAATTCCGCGCTTCGTCGACTAGCGGCGAATAAGTATATTCCCTTAATGACTTTCGCGCGCCGGCCCTGTCCAATCGCGTTTCCGGTAAGACTCGCAGAAAAACGAGCCGGAGAAGCTCGTCCGGGCGCCTCCGATATAATTCGCCAAGAGTTTCCGATACCGCGCCACTCTCCCGACCGATTTTCCTCCTAGGTCTTCTCAACACACGCGGTCGCCCCCCTCCGCGCCGAAATTAACATCGGGAGCGTACGGAGGCATCCGTTTGCTCTCCAGTTCTCTACTTAACCGATCTTGAACGCGTCGATTAGTCTTCCGGCGCTACTTCCGGCGCTCTCCGGCTACCCCACTTTCTCAGAATAATGGAACACCGAAGACGAAAAAGCGAAGCGGAGGGCGGAAGAAGAATGGAATAAGGAATGAGAAACCCGAAGCAATTATTTTCCCTATTCCCCCATTTCCAACGAGGAGAAAGAGAGAGGGAGAGAGAGGGAGAGAGAGGGAGAGGGGGGAAAAGGGTGGATCAGTCAGGATCGGACAGAACGTAGATTCGATACCGTCGTCACGTTCTCGGCGGCAGAAGCGCTTCGCGATTTCTGACCCGTCCGTGTGTTTACCGAAGTGGTGGAAAAGTCGGATCGAAGCGATTAAAGGCCCTGCAACACCCCGTGCAACAGAATTCGAACGTCGTTTCCGGTCATTCTCGGACGGCGGGTTGGTCGTATTATCCGAGATCGTTTCGGACGATGCTGTGCTCGCTCTTCTTTATGTTCCATTACGTTCCTACACTGTTATTGTCTTGGCACGGGACGGCACCCACCGTGAGCTTCATCAACTCGAAAGAGTCTTCCGGAGTCGCTTAACGTTTCAACTCGCGTTTCAAACCGCGAAGCAAAAGCGAAGAGGAGCGCTAACAATCTGAAAAAGTCTACCGCATCCGGATGCGTGTTCCCCTTTACGGTCGGTTTTGACCGCTTTTTTTAAGGTGAAAGCTTGCTTAAGCGTTTTTTATACCCCGCGAAATAACCGGTGTTTACAGTCGTATTTTTGAAACGGTTATACGATGTTATTTTACAACGCAATGATACTCGATGTTTATGCGGGAGTATCTACATTGATATCGCTCGTCGTATATCTTTGACAGAATGTTACAGAGACACACACTCCGGGGGAAACTATCTTTCTCCGGAATAAAAAAACTAAAAAGTAAAATTAAAATTAAACTCATGAAAATTAAGCATAAATTTTTGAGTCTGTAGATAACTAGATACGACTTTGGCAAATAATTTTTCGTACATGTAAATAGTCCAAATAAACACTCTCTCCGTTTTAATGGAATTTTTATCTGCGGTCCGATCAAGAAAATATCTACCCTTCAATCACATACGTTTTCAATCGAATTTCCGCGATAGAAAGATCGACACAAAAATTCAGCGGGCGATAGTGGTAGTCGAGTCGAAAGGAAATGCGCAACTTCTGGATCGCGTTTATTCCATCGCGAGTCGATTCATCAAGCAGACAATCGGGCGAGTGGCGCGCAAAAAGCTAATATTCCGGAGTAACAAATGTACGGTGCAAAGAAATGATTCGAGAAAATGGCGGGAGGAAACTCAAAGTTGGATAAACTTCGGAAGACTTATTATAAGGGTGCGCACCGCGTACTCGCAATTTTTCATTGGGCGCGCTACGTTTTCCATCACGATGTTCAATTCCGTAAAATAACGCGAACGTTTAATGCGTGCGCCGCGCCGCGACAATTAACTTCATTCTGGCCAGTTTGTCTCGCGTCCCGCGCCGGAGTTTCACGTCACGAACGTGTTCACAATGTGTCCGACGGACGATGGAAACTAAAAACTCGATTGCTCGTATTTACTTACGCACGCACAGGTGCGCGCTGACAGTTTTCAATTTCGGTAATGGATCAACGCCTTTCGCGATCCTGCCGTACTTCCACGTCGTCGTAATAATTTAATAGCATACAAGTATGTACTATAATCATGACAAAATAAACAATGCAATTTTATTGAAAATGAAAAATATAAAAATTTCATGAAATAATTTAGTATTACGTTTGAGTATGTGTGTAAAATTTGAGCACAATTCACTTATTAGTTTCTTTTTAAAGTTATTTAATTTTTTTTGTTACTCTTGATTCTCGTGTAAAATCGCGTTCTGTAATACTTATTTGTAAATTTGATGAGAAAGCCAATTAAATAAAAATATTTACATGTACTAATAAAACTCTAATAAATATTCGTAAAAAAATTCATTTAAATCCACTTACTCGTTTAAAAGTTATTTATTTAATATAATAGCAAAATATAATAATTTTCGCTGCAAAAACTACTATAAATCAAATTTTTCATTGTTTTCTTCTTTGCAGCTAGATTCAGAGGGCCAAAATTCGGGCATTTACGACCAAAATTTTTTGTTGTTGATTAAGAAAAAAAAGAATAAACCTAGAGAAGCCTTCAGTTTTTAAATTTCGATAATATTTAGCTTGTATTGTATAGTTAAAACATCTTTAAGTAAAATTAGAGCTGTGAAAAGTACAGAAAACGGAGAGTATAATTTTCGCCAATACATATTGCGTGAAAGAAAGCAGCTTGCATGTCGAGGAAATTCCGAGTATCGAGGAATAAATCTCGAATTTAAGTCGCTCGAATTGAAGTCCGACCTGCACAATCTCTTCGTTTTTTATAGGAATGCCTGTTTACCGCGTACAGCAATAAAAAAGAGAACTTTCAAGCGTAGCTTTCATTGAAAGATACACACATCTTCCAGGTTTAAGAACTTCAGCGGCACCGCAGAGCGCGCCATAAAATTTATGCGCGCGCTCTACTACGAGATCTATCTTGTCGTTCCGTTTGAACTCATCCGCATCGGAGATCTGAAAGTAACGCGGAATACTATGAGAGGAAGAGAGAAAGGGAGAGAGAGAGAGAGAAAAAGAGAAGAAACACCAGTAATCTCACTCTGAGACATAAACGGGATGTAACAGACGTCTCGTGCAGTTACGTGGCGGCAACGTATGTGCTTTACAAGGACGTAGTAATACGTGTACGCACTGCCGCTGTACGTTCGGAGCTTTAATACAGCTATTTTACGGAAAGATATCGTCAAGTCCTCTCTCTATTATTACAACGGAAAAGCGGCGGGTGGTGTAGAACGGAGAGTAAAATACCCCGCTAAAGATGTCTTGGGAGCCGGCGCGCTCGTGATAACGATCCACTCGCCATCCCCGCTAAATCCGCGACATTGAAGTCGCATTTACGGGGTAAGTGAGTAAGCAAGAATTTCGGCAGTTCTCGCTCGAACGGAACTTAGTAAGGGAGAAAAGTTCCTGCCGCGCTGGTCCGCGGGATCGACGGAATCCTGTTTCCGCTGAGGTGGATGCATCGGACGCCTCCGACGGCGGGGAGGGGGAGGGGGAGGCGCGTGCTTAGAAGTAAAATACTATTAAAAGTTCGCGGATAAGGCGCGAGCGGGCAAATCCAGATCAATTACCTTTCGAGAGAACAATCCGGGTGCGAGGGCAGGCATCGCCGGATACTGAAAACTTCGGCCCCCATGGGATGGATCTCCATTCGTAACTTTCAAGCGAGCAAATCGAACGTATTCAGTGGCGTAAGGAGGGTTTCTGTCCCTCGCAGATTACACGGGGCGTCTTGGGAGAAATTCGTTGGATCGTGCCATTTTTAATATTTAAACCCGCAGATGAACCCAAGTGTTCGCGATCGCCGTAACACAAAAGACCGTAGAATAAAATGAACCGATTTTTTATTTAGGAATGATAAGTAAAAACAATGCGTTTTTTGTAGTTTTCGAATTGCTGAATCTGTTTCTGACCTTTAAAAAAATTTAATTTATCCCAGAAAGTATTATTTAATCAATATGAAGCTTTGACATAAACTGTTACAAGAACAGTATGTTGATGAAAGTGTAAAACTATAGGAAAATAAACAGTAAACGAAAATTGATCGATATGTGAATAACACAAATTAATAAATGAAGATCTTATTCGGTCAAAATCTTGATGTTAAGAACATTTTTTGCACGAATCTTGTAAATTTCAGTAGTAAAACTACACAATAGAATACAAAATACTTTGAAAGTTCTTGAAAGATGTAATGAACAACAATGCTATCAAATACTGTAGTCAAGATTTGAAATAGTTCTCATCGATAACTTCTTTATATTTAGATATTAATAATTAATTTTATTTTTTTAACGAGAAAAATATGAACTATTACAAATGAGAATATTATCTTATTTTATTTGCAGGAGCACTAAAAACAGAAGTGTTTATTTTTAAGTTATTAAAGTATTTTATTTCTGTTTTCGTTTCTTAAGTACTTAAAAATGTTTTTATTTTAAGCAGTTTATAGACTTAAAACAATAAAACATTTAAAACTGAAATCTTGAACAACTTTAAACGGCGCGTTTTAATGTTTTAAAGTTAAGCACTACTTAAAATTAAAATATTTTTAAGCATTTAATAAACGGAGACAGAAATAAAACGTTTTAATATCTTAAAATTAAACACTTCTTTTTTTTAGCAAAAACATGAATTAATCGTAAAACTCAACGATAATGATTTATGCCAATTTATGGTATTAGATGTTTAATAGGCTTATATGCTGATTTTACTACTTTTTTGACAAATTAAAATTTTTAAAGAAAATCAGATTCAGCAATTTTTTAAAATAGCAAAAAAAAACACAATTTTTATTTACTACTCCGGAGGCAAAAATCGACCCATTTTACCTATTATTCTTTCAATCTATCACATGTATAGTTAATGTAAATCCAATCGACAGTATTATATATTGCATCAATTATTGTTATAGCACGTATCATATCACATTGTAAGATTGTTTCAACTCCCTCTGTAGTTACACTTCGTGACAAAATCACAGAATGTTTTATACGATTCCTTTGCTTATAATCATTTGAATAACGCGTCCCTTCGAAACGGAGAATATGCTTGCGTGGGCGCCATGTATATATGCATGAAAGGGAGGAACATAAGGGAGTGAATCAGGTTGAATACGGGCCGCGTCGAGAATGCCGGTTCGGGCTACTGGAGAGGAGTCTTATAATCCGCTTTAAAATTATTATTGCTTTAGTTTCACTTTACTGTTATCGCCGCGGTTAATTTTTATCCCGATCATTATGACCCCGATGTACGTACGTTTACAGATTTTACTCCGGCTGCGTTCATTAGAGGGAGAGAACGCGGGGAGGTATAATCTTGAGAATAATTATTTTCGTTGAAAATGCTCGCGGATTATGAGGGAAAACGATAATCGCACTTAAATTTATCCCGATTTCGAGCCGGCTGAAACTGATTGCGATGCATTATCTCTTTATCGCGCGGCGCGCCAGATGCGACCCTCTCTTCCACATGCCCTCCCCCTGCTTTTATCTTTTAAAGATATTATTTCTTTAAGAGGTCTCCTCTGAATATAGCATCGGGTTTTACAGAAATATAAATGTTTCTTGCTCCCTCTGAACAGTTAGTACGTCTGCACTCGATCGATTTTTATCTTGCTCAGCTCTCCGTAATTCCAACCACTCATCGAAAGGAGAGTTGATTCGAGTAAATATAACTTCCGAGACTAACATGTTTCGTCGGCACTTCTCTCCTCTTTTTTTTTTTTCTTCACTCGACGTGCCGACCTACGGTTTCCAATAAACCGAGGATCCTAAGAACGCGCTTGTGGCCGAGTGAACCTTACAGCGGATTTACACGAGTCGAGTGGTGGTTGTATCGTGTATCGACTGGCTGTCTATCCGACATTACGTCTGTTGTTTTGCGCCGAACTCGATACTCTGCACTGGTTTACGTAACCGAGGAGAGAAGAATTGGTCACACTGTTGCTCCAATATTGGAAGTCGAACACCGGTGAAATCGACACCAACGTTCTGCAGCGGAGACCGTGACGGATATCCTCACGGAACGTACGAGTTCTTCCACGCCTGGAAAATTTGCCAAGTTATTCGGGCCCTTCCTTTCAAACGAGAGAGAACACGTTGTATCTTTCCATTTCTGTTTTTTTTTTCCCTCGTTTCAATATCGATGCGTCAAGATGAATAGTCTGTCGTTCGAACTATGACGAAGTCCAAATGCGAATCGCTCGTGAAAACACATTTTTATTTTTCATCTCGCGCCGTCGCGCGTTTGTCCCGCAAAGATATCCGATCGTATACCAAATCATATTCGAGCATTATTGCTACTCACAACAACTGAATTCAATTCGATTTGGGTAAGAATTATTTCATCATTGTAAAGATAGAACCTCAAATTTTCGAATTTTCTCCATTTCTGTACTTATTATAAACGTCAAAACTATTTTTGAAATGTCAGAAACTGCAGAACTTGTTGTTGTTATACGAATTTTGTCTCAAAATTGTAGCAAGCGAAGCGCAGAAGATGAAAAAGTATGTTAATATTAAAAATAGAACAATAGAAGCCAAATGCAGACTTCAAATTCTATTTAAAAACTATCAAACTGCCTTTTAAGATCGGTTATAAAACCGTATCACGTTTCAAGATAAGAAGATCTTCGAAGAAACGCAACTATAAATACGGGCCTAGAACTTTTTGGGAGAGGGCCAGAACTCTATCAATTGTATCGGGGATTCTGAAAACGTGTGTGCCAACTTCGTAGGGATGACTACCGCCACATCGAATAAAAATTTCGGACCGTTTGCTTTCTCTACGCCACCTCTTTTGCAACCGTTTTACTTAATCGTGACGAAGTACTGCGGTTGGTGCACTGCTCGTTAATCAGACGGCGAGCACAAAGCAAATTCCTAAGCGGTGCGCTTGGCGTGCATTAATCATAATGCAGTAGGAGCGGGCGCGAGGAGGGTCGCTATACGACGCGCGCGCGCTTGAAATGTAATATTTTCTTTAAAGGCGGTAAACAAAACTCATCCCCGCGTTTATTGTTGAATGTGCAACGACGTTGTTGCGCGTCGGAAATGGAGTTTCCATGACTCAACGATATCAGATAATGTGAAGAGACGCGAAGTGAGACGATGTCACACGTTACGCGAAGGGTGTTACGCTGTCGCTTCGTAGACGCCAGGGGAAACGGTTTGCAAAATGGAGCTACGTCCCCATATCCCGGAGGAAGTGGCAGGCAAGTTCGTTTGCCATTACGTGGGATTTTGATTATCGCGATTACGAGGTCGGATCGACGAAAGGTGAACGGCAGGTCCGCGGAGACGTGGGTATTACCCAGTTATGTATTGTCCCTTCCGTAGCAAAAAAAAACCTGCTCGCAGCTCTCTTGCCGCGTTCCATCCTTTCCTTACTTTAAAGAAACAACGGTTCAAGAAGATAAATGCGCTCGTTTTCTGTAGCTCGACTTCGAGGAAGTCTTAATGCGAAGAGCCGCCATTTCTTTAGAGTTTTTGCACCGATTTCTGGTTCCCTTGGTTGGTTACTCGGGAACCACCTTATCTTCAGTTCGCCCGTATTTTATGAAACCCTAAAGCATGATATAATATCTCTGCTTCTAAACGAGAACTGATAGGTATGTACCGACCAGAGCGGGCTTTAGGTACCGATTTGGGACCGTATTCCAACCATTATTCTTTTTCTATTACAGCATAAAATTTTAAACTGCTGATAATCGCGATTTTATTAAAATTAAATATGTAATAGAAAATCGTTTTGTTTCATTACGCGATAATTAAATTACGCGCTCGAACATTGTTACGGTTGCAATAATTGATAACCGAAAACACATTAATTCGATAATTATTAAAGAATATGCAATGAAATATTTGCAAACGTTTTCCGATAACGCGTGTATCATTATTATTTTGTAAAATTATAAAATACACAAAATTTATGACTGCTTGCGTGCGTGTTATCCGCATTGAAATGTCAATATTGGCCGACAGAAATTGCGAGGTATGCCTCTCGTGAAATCGCCAGTAGCGCGCGGAAAATTTATCGAATTACATTCTATACTTTCGAAACTGAAATACCTTGTATTTCTTGTTCGACTGAAGGGGGACACAGCGTCTTGCTACGATAAATGCTCTCGTTTTACCAAAGCTTTAACGTCGGGTCAAAGGTCTGGCTCTCGTCGACTGTACGAAACTTTTCACCCTCCTTTATTCCCTTTATTTTTTGTCGGTAACCACTGTCAAACACAAAGTTCCTCGATACGGTAACTCGGGGCAGCCATCGCGATACAGGCATTCCGGTATTCCTGGTGAAAAATATGACGGGCTGGATATTTACGAACGCGTCTACGTGACGTCGACAAGCAGACTTCAAAATAATCTTGTCTATTGGACTGGACGAATGTCTACTTTATACATCGTGCAATTTATTGTGTTCTCAGTTTCATATAATAGACTGACTTGTCTCGTAAAAGTTGTGATTGTTATGTATACGTTATTTATTATAATTTTTAATTTATTATAATTTTTAAATAATTTAGAATTTGTTGCTTTCTACAAAACCAATACATTGTATTAATATGTCATAAGTAATAAAAATAAAATTTCTTTAATTTTATTATTACATTTAATTAAAGGGTTTGCTACAAAAAAAATCAAGCAAGCCCATTGTTTTCAAAATCTGAATTATAGCGCCAAATAATTCTCTATTAGCGTTACATCGTAAATAATTTTGTCCCTGCAAGAATTAAACAAGTTTAAATGTTTATTTTTTTCTTTTAAAGAGGCCTTCAAAGTATTAATTAAAGCCTACAATTTTTGTTCTTATTCCTATTATATGTCTGAAGAAAAATTATCATTTTTATATAATAAATGATTTGAAGGTAAAAAGTTGGACTTGTTTGATTTTTACAGGAAACTCTTTCTCTCCACACAATTCTATTATATTTTTAAATATAATTTTATTAAAATATTTAATACTTTTTGTATAATTTGTTTTATTATATTTAATTTAATTTTTTATGTTTACATACGTTATATATTTTCGACAAAGGGATGTTTCCCTGTTTTCTGCGTTTGCTGAACAGAAAACGAAATTTAATTCGTTCGCCAGATAATGTCGGGTTTTAACAAATCCGTTCTCTGCCGTATATCTCAGAGTACAAAACCTGCCATCTTAAGAAAGCAAATTCGCATTACTAATGGTCGAGTCGCTCCCTTTTCACCCTCATCCACTATCCTCCCTGACACTGTCGCGACGGTGCATCTGATTCGAATGCATGCTTACTTCGTTCTCGCCTCGTCTGTTCGGTGCATACCCGGGCTCTTTGACGGTTGCGACGCGCAAATATGCGATGGAACGCGAGCACGCTTGTATAAAGGAGAGCGATTTAAATTCCACGGGTGCAACGTTTAACAGCGTTCCCCATTCTCGCTTATCTCGTGAGCACACTTCGTCGTAACGCGATGACGATCGCGACTATGTGCGACTAATATACTGTCGCCGATATTACTGTTCTCCTTTTAGTGATTGACCTAAAAAATGAGACAACTTTGGAGTTACGTTCTTCATTGATTTCAACTCAACGCTCTAGATTTGACAGAGACTCGCTTTATCACGATATTTTAGAGTAAGAAGTGGAATCTTTAAATCTCGATAGATCGATTTTGTACTTCTCATTGAACTCACAATGGAGACTGTATACGAATATATCGGGTGCAATTGTTCGGACATTTTGTAACTTCTATCTGCCGGGGAAAAAAGGAAGCCAAGGAGAGAATGATGTGCAATTTCGCTGGCAAAAGTGCGATGGGAGTAAAGGCACGTTAATTGGCGTTCATCTGGAAAAGGTTTACCAACGGTTGGAGTGTCTGCGAGCTCGTAGCAAGGACGTGCGAGATGTCGGTGGGTAGGAAGGGGGTGCGCCGAGGGAGCTAATTACCCCGCGGGAAAAATTCCTTGGCACATGCCGGCCAACGGCGAATCCCGAGGTGACGCGCACTCGCCCGTTGGCGTTTCCATAACTTTTCAACAGGATGTTAATTGGATTCCTTTTTCTCTCCTTGACCTCTGTTCTCCTGTCCCCTTTTTTTCTACCTCCCCCCTCTCTCTCCTCTCTCTACATCTCTCTCTCTTATCGTGTATGCTCGCTTCGTGCGGATGGCCGCTTATTTTATTTCGAATTTATTACGTCGTTTAATTACCGTTTTACGATACTTCTGTGGACGCGCTGAAAATGTCCGTCACGTCGAACGACAACGAGAAACGTGGTTCGGAAATAAGGCATATTATTAAAACGTAGTTTGAAAAAAAAAAGAGTTTAAAAAATCGCTCTAATTAAAATTTTTACCAGAGTTCACGATTTAATTTGGGACGGACAAAATGACGTTCTCTACTCATTTAAATTAAATATTTTCATATGGATAATTAAAATTTTGTGGAACGTTAGAACGAAAAGTAAAATTTACACAAATAAAAAATAATAATAACGTTCCAATGAAAATAATTTAATATCATGTATATTGTGTATCTTCTTAAACGATGTACACACTATTCGAGAAATTGGATTTATCGGATTTTATCGGGCTGTTGTGAAAACGACAAATAATTAAGGCCCGCGCACTGGTTTGCAACCTGTTGGTTCGCGCGGCACTCGCCACATTTTCTCAAACATCAAATGGTTTTAATACCAGTAAAAGTCCTTTTCGGCGACCTCCGGGCAATGAGTCTCAAGTTGATCCTTACAGCTCCCGCGCCTTAAGCACTCGCAATACCTTACGACGGTTTTATAAGAGTGAAGTTGCGAAAGTGCGGCGACACGTAACTTTAAGGCGGTACTTATACGAAGCCCGTAAAACTTTCGTGTCATTTTTAGCATAATCGCAATACACGTCGAGTAGCCGGTGCTCGAGCGGCTAATTGGGTATTAATGAAAGAGGTAATTATGTACAGGGAGAGAAGCTCCGGCAAAGTTACAATTGGCTCCGTTACTTGGAACGATCTTCCTGAACACTTTCTCGTTACTACGAGTAAGAATAAGAGAACTGAACGGGGAGTTTCTGCGACATCGTGTTTCGGATAATAATGTGAGATGGAAATTGCCAACCCAATTCACGATTGGCTCATTCCAACCGCAATACACTAATGTTTATCGTATATTATGCAGTTGCAAAAACATTCCGATTTCCATTTTGAATTTACGACCCACTGTAAAACGTGACTGTAAACTTCTTCATATCCGTAATGCTGCTCTCTCTCTCTTTCTCTCATAAAAAACTGTTCGTAATTGCACGAGAGCGTGTAATTTAAACGAAGCTGCCCCGCTTAAAATTCATTGGTCAAATCCAATTGAATAATAAGAGCAATCGCGTGTAAATAATCGTGTTGCTTTAATAATTACGCTGAATCATCGTTTACAGCAACGTTATAGGCCTCTTTAAAATGTTTTTTTTTAAGTATTAATAAAATCTTCTAACGTATCTATTTAATAATATTATATATCTAAGCTTTTATAGAGCTGATGTCGAATGGCTTAAATAAATCTTACCGATCACTGTTAAATTGACTTTGGAGTTTCTCGTCTGGCCGATTTGAAAATCGACGCGACACCTGTAGATACCGGCGTCCTCTTCCCTCGTGTTCTCGACGCCCAGCTGCGCCGGTTGCTTGTCCAGCATGAAATAGGCGCGATGCGAGAATACGCTGTCGTCTGACCATCTTTCGGCAACACCGAACTCCCGGTTCCTGGCGTCGATGCTGTAACAAAAAAATCAAATTAGTAACGGATGGACGAGCCGGGCATTGACGATGTGAACTATCGCTTTGCGTTAATCTCCTTTAGAGAATGTACAATCTGCCTCATGGACAATGAATGAATACTTATAATGGACGCGCATCCGCTTCTCTTCTCTTGTTTTTGAATAAAAGGGGGCTTATGATATTAAGCTGTATCAAAAGTATTTTAACAGAGAATTTGATCGTATTAATGTCACTGGATTATAAATTCTCTCACCTTTTGATATTACATATTAAAATGTACGTGTAAATGAATTTAGTATGCAATAATGATGATGATAATGCGATAATTTCCGTTTTAGAGATGCGAATCGGAAGATTAAATTGCGTTGAAATTAAAAAGTACGAATAAAATTCCATTCATCGAGATAAATGCTTTTGTAACGTCATTAAAAAATGTAGGTCATGTTGTATTATGTATGCTGCATTTTGCCAAGAATATTTTATGACGCAGCCAGTCATGTAAATAATCCGACAGACAGATTTTCGAAATGCTATATTATATATATAGTTTACGATGTGTGTCATCTGCAATAATAACGCATGCGAAAATGTCCATCCTGAAAAATGCAGCGCTACCTCGCTGAATTATGGTGAGAATAATTTCATGGCAGATAAAATACTCGTTACGGGAATTGTTGCAAAGACAAAACGCAGCGAATGTTTGCACGGAGGAAGCGAAACGGACTGCAAAACCGATTGTTTTACCATTCCTGTAAAACAGAGATTTTCCCGCCGCCGCCGCAATGTCGCGTCGTCGGTTTTGCGTCGTGTCGACCCGCTAACTTTTCTCTTCCTCCGCGCGCGATCCCGTCATACAACGAAGTTTTCGCGTTTTTGTCGCGAGACCTTTTTTTTCCAACAGGCGAGCCTCGCTGAAAGCCATTTGAATCGATACAAGGAGGGGATATTTTAAGTGACATAAAAAGTTCTGTAAAGACACCGGACATCTAACAGATACGAGACGAGACATACATTGAGAAAAAAAATTGATTGAAAAACTAAAATATTTAGTCCGATATGTTCAATTAAATATTGAGTTGTTTTAGTTGATTTTTTATTAAAAGATGTTAGTGGTTGACACGAATCAATTGTACCTTTTTTTGTGCAACTAAATAATTGTTCAATCAACCCATAATTTGAACGTATCGGACAAAATATTTTAGTTTGTCATTCAATTTTTTTCTCAGTGTAGATATTAAAGATGCTAAGCAGTGTTTTACCATATTACTTTCTTAATGATAATTTTTTTTACTCGTTCATTATTAATCCTTCTTGAATGAGGACGCGACATTTATAGAGATATTAAACATAAGATATTAAAAAGATATTAAAAGTTACAAAGATATTAAAAATAAAGAATTTCTTATAAATTAAGCAAAGATGAGAAATGGCAGATTTATAATTCTTTAAATAATTTAAAATAAATCATATATTTTTAAATAAACGCTTTCTTAATTATTAGTGTAATTTTAAAATAAAGTTTTAAATTGAGATAATGAAGATAAATTTAAGAAATAAAAGTATGAAAATAAATTTTTGGAGACAAAGTTGGATAAATTTTTAATAAAAAAAATCTATCGTGCCATCTGGTCGCTCAGCCCGAATCGACGTCTCGGTGTTTCGAGCATTGAAATTTTAGCAAAATTGAAGGCAGAAAAAAAAAATTGGCGAAGCGGATTTTCGGCTGCCACAGACTTTAACGACAATCTATCGGCAACGCGGGCACATACTCGTGTTGTATAGTTATCAATTGTCAATCGGACGATTTGACGTTCGATTTTAAAAGATACGCGCGCGGTTTCGATGAGCAGAGAGCGGTGATTTTAACGGCGAACGTCATTATCGCAGTAATTTCGATTAATGTTTATGAGCGTTGTTCCACCGCGACCGCGGGTGAATTCATCAGTCGACACGAAGGAATAAATTAAAATCCACGGGGGGATTTCGCGCGCAGCATAGTTTAAATCGCGCTCTATCCCGGGCGCGTTATCGCGGCCGTTGTAATTGGCACATAATTAAAGTTCCTCCGCTGATCATTATATACCACGGGCAATCATTATTTCAAGCCGTGAACACTATCAAATTGCAATAATTATACTGCCATAATTGATTTCATTTTAACGGCGATTGCGCTACTCTTTCGCCAGTAATTACCGTCTAATGATATACATGATGCGACACCGATTGCGACGCGATTTTTTAAATTTCTCAAATTCTGCCGGTCTCGGAAATGTTATTAACATTCCGGCGCGCAAATATGCGGATCCGGTGTCGGTTCGTATTCCCCACTCGCGCGATTATTGTCGGGGGAAATGCTAGTATTTCGCGACTTAACGCCGCGAATAAACGCGTATCCACGCCGCATTCGAACGAACGAATCCGCTTAAACCGCCGTTGCTGTTTTTCCTGCTTTTTAAGATCCGTTACGCTACCGCGTGACGAGCTTCTTGGTACGTGTGTATCGTAACGTTTGAAAAGGGTTTTTTTAAATCGCGGGCCGAGGACACTCGAGCGTCAGCGGCGGCGCGGGCGTTTCTGCTTTTCTATGAAAGGAAGCGGATAATGGTGCAGGCGGAGCGAGAGTTGCATGTTAAGCACAGAGCGTTGAGGTATAAAGTGCTTAGCCGTAATACAGCCGCCGCTAATCTGCGTTGCAGATAGAGGCTTGTTTATGAAAAATGCAATACATCGTCGGCGTACAATAATTTTGCATTAAAAAGCGAGGATAAAAATAGGGTTAGGATTTGCCGAAGGATTAACGCTGAGAGCCTTTACCTACCGCTCGCTCTGCGATTTTCATCCCATAAACTTTTTCCACGTCTGATTGCGATTCTTCAATTTTTTAAAAGATAGATCTACTTTGTACCCGGCTCTTCGGCTTGTGTACGTGCGACTGCGAATTTTTCATAGATGCCTGCCCAGTGTCCGTTTTTACGTATAATATTTCGATGATTTAACCCGTTACGGTCACCAGGGATCCAAAAGACCCCACGCTAACTTATATAAATAAAATTCAATATTTTTTTAAGAAAAAAAATGTATTTACCCTGTTTTGCGTCTTATAACTCATCTTTTTGATTTTTGTTAAAATTGAGCACTTTAAACTTCAAAATAAATGTACTTTTTTCAAAACCTTCTATGAAACTAATTTTTATCTGAAAGTATACTATCTTGAGAATACACTCCTAAACTTTTATTGAATTATCTCAAAAATTAAAAATTTTATGAATATTTTTGTAAAAAAGTCAAATTTTGCAGTTTTTTATTTGCATTTTTTCATTATGTTAAATTCTAATTTAAAAAAAATCATTGGATGATAAAGAACAGACCTCAAGGTATGTAGTAAAATTTTTGCGACGAAATATCAAAAAGGCAAATGGCGACTGATTTTGTGCAGAGGGTCTAGTGGACCCCATGTAATCGTTATGTTATTATTTGGAAGTGAGACCTCAACGGGTTAAATGAAAATTATCTTACGTACTCGGTGGACAGACCATGTGTTAATTTCACGAATGAGTTATTAGCGTACAAATGCAACTTTCAGCTTCGCCGTTGGTGTTATCGAATTATTAAAGGTACTTCATCGTCGATACTTCATCGAACTGAAGATACTTTCAACGCGACGAGAATAATTAACTCCGTTGTCGCGTACAAGCTAGCGAAAATCTCGAGACAAGGAGCAATCTGTTTGTTTTCTGCATAGTTCACGTAGTTTATGGAGTACGTGAGGGAAAATTAAAACGGGGGTAAAATCGCGCGCCGCGATAGGGAAACTGGGTGGACGCAATTTTATTGTCTACCGGATTAACTCGGTTAAGACGCCGCGCCGGTGTTTGCGAGTCGATGAAACTGTCGCGAAATTTCGTTATCTGCGAGCGCGTTTATCACATTTTCCCTGGCGAGCAACGGAAAAACTGTCCGGCGATCCGGCCGGAGCAATCTGACGGCCAGCACACGGGTGACGGGTAATTAAAATTTGATGCAAAATCACGGGAAACATTTAAATCTGACCCCAAATATAACCGAGCGCCCGCGACGCGACGTGCACGGGCAAAATATTCGCGCTGCAATTTTTTTTCTTCCTCTCTCCCACCTCTCTCATCACGCTTTTCTTTTTTCAAACATTTTTCGATCGTAAATGTTACACATTTTCGTTTCGCATCGCGATGCTGGCCGTCCTGTCATTAGTATGTGCGTCGCGACGCGACGCGACGAGTTATGTAGCAGCCGCGAAATCCAATCTGTATTATTTTGGATTGAATCCAAAACGGCGATTAAAAAGCGTCATTCCGGGCTTTCCCCTGTCTCTCCCAGAATGCACAAGTCAGCAACCGCAAAATTGATCATGGATACAAATACTAATATACCCTCGCGACTTTTCATGTAATAATCGTGCAATACAACGACGATATTAACGTGACATTAGTGACAATAATGATAGCCAACGTAACGATTGTAATAGTAATACACGATTTTGCTGATATGAAAATAATTTTATTGGACTATCAAAATAATTATGCTGGACGCACGAGCTGATTGTTAGGATGTCTAAATTTTTTGCAACATTATCATATTATATTTGAATTACATACATAATTATTTTAATGGCTTTACTTTTAATAAAAATTTTTTTTATTTTTACACTGAGAGAAAAAATGTAGTGGTGGCAACTATAAGGGGACAATCATGCAAATTTTGTTAATAGAATTATAATATATAGTGAAATGAATTATATTATAGTTATTGCAACTAAATTAATGATTAAAAGAACTAATAAAAAATTATAGTTGTAATTATTATATTATATAGTATATTATAACTATTTTTTATTAGTTCTCTTAATCATTAACTTAGTTGCAATAACTATAATATAGTTCACTTAACTATATATTATAATTTTATTAACAAAATTTATATGGTTGTTCCCTTATAGTTGCCACCACTACAATTTTTTCTTTCAATGTATCCAGCTAAATTTTTAGATATTTCGGTAAAACGTTCTTTCAATGTATTATTTTTTTATATGTTTACCCTTTTTTGGTAATTCATTCGTTGTACTATTGAAAATAATCGTGCAGTTCTCGATCGACGTATGCTTCGTTTTCTTTTTATCAACAATCCTTACAAGTCGACGTTATGCAATATTCAATGGTGACTCCTATCGCAAACATGATACGAATTCTTTGAGCGTAGCGACAAGGAAAATCGAGTTCGAAGACAATTTTCGGATAAAAGCGAATTACCAATCTCGCATTGTCCCGACGGGCTGTTTGCAGTCCGTTCCTGTTACGACCAACGGTAGTTTGCAAATCGCTATACATGTGCGTGTCTATGTACGCCCGGTGTGTGCGCACGTTTGCATGTATACGGATTGATTGCACTTTACCTGTAAACTGATGTACCGAGATCCTCGCGATACCAGAGCACAAGATGCACGGAGTCCCCCTCGTGAGTGGTTGATATGTCGCAGGGAAGATAGGTGGAATCTCCGACCAGTGCCACGATGTGTGATATGGGTACTAAACACAGAAACGCAGGAATGGTTAGATGCTACGTCGCAGTTAACAGCGAAAGATATTTTCAGAAAATATATAACATATATAAAAAGTGTCTCTCTGTTTAATTTTGTGCTACAGCGAAAGTCGCTTTCGTCAACTGGTTACTTTTAAAAAGATTAAAAGTCAACCAACAACGGCAATACTGATTTTAAGTTGATTGATTGGACCGACGTTGTGGAATTTAAAGTCATATTTTTTCTAAAAGGTTCCTCTCTCAAATTGATGCGCATTTTGCAGACGATCACGAGATTGCTATTTTATATCACGTACGCAATAAAAATGTAGCCTGCCAAGTCGAATGCGATATGTCTGCATATTGATAAAAGCGCAATTTGCTCGCACGGCATATAAATGAATGCATTCCGTCAGAATAATTTTTCACTTTGTATGCAATTATGTATTGTATTTGTTTCGTTTTTCAAGCGAGATTCCCTGTGATTATATAATTCGGCGATGCGTGAATGCCCGCGTAATGCGATAAGTACCAGCCTATTATTGCTCGTTCACACCAGTACACGTGCAATCGCGCTCGATATTAGAATAAACACCTTCGTTAATTACAATTAATTTATTGGCCGTTTCACGTAGCAATTATGTTATATCGGTAAGAATACGCGTGTTGATACTGACGTTTATAATGTGATTAAAAGAACAAAGCGACGGAACAAACGGCGATATTAATTTTTTTGCACATTACGCAGTCACCGGGCTTTCAGTCTCTCTCATTAAATGGTTTTACAACGGCATGTGTAATAACAGCTGTTACTGCAAGCATTACGAGCTAGACATTTTACATCCGCTTCGTGAAATAAAGGCTGACAGACGCTTTTCGTTATATATTCGATAAAACATTCCCGGCTGCGTATTATATGATGCCGTACGAAAACTTCGATGTATTCGCGTATAGATATGCCGCAATGAGGCCGTAAAAATTCAATATGCTCGCGAAGATAAAATTCGAAACGTCGAGGGAACATCGCGAGGTGGTTGTTCGCGTTTCAAAAGCGCAGTGCAATCCTTTCGCACAAAATTAAATGATCGTTATTTAACGCACTTCTCTTTACGCTTCTCTTGTGCTCTCTCTCTCTCTCTCTCTCTCGGCATTCGTGCGGACGCAGCGAGAACGATGGAAAATCTCGGGCTATTCACGGAGCTATTTCAGGGAACGTCATCGCCGGAGTTCGTGCCCGCCTCGACTTTTCGCCGGGTCGTCCACGGACCTTTACTCCTTTTCCTAGCCGCGATCGACGAGATATCCGGTGTCGAGGATATCGACGGGCAAGGTTTTACCAGGGCGCCTCTTATCGGAAAAATAAAATTTGCACCGGACTTCTAAAGTGCAACAAGCGTTCGTTTGTGTCGCTCCACGGCGTAGCCCGGTATAAATAACATATTTTTTTTTACAATTACGCGCTCGATAAAAAGTTGCCTCGGCTCTGTACATTCCTACATCAGTTGAAAGCGTACCCTTTGGTCTCCATTATTTTCTTATGTAACGGGAAAAAACCCATCCGTACACAATAACTTGTGCTAGATGTCGGAAAAATGCATAAGAGATGTGCGTGACGTTTACAAGTTTGCAATGCAACTCTGGCGTTCTTGATGGTTGCCGACACTTTATGATATATAAATAAGTACTTCAAATGTATAAAAGATACACTGAGAGAGAAAAAATTACTTGATTTAAATAAATATGTTATTAATACTATTTAAATAAATCTTTTACATTAAACTTATCACACAGTAATAATATTTACTGTGTGATGTAAATATTAATACACTTCCCGATCATATTAGGATATCGTTTATATTGATGTAAATAAGTTATTTGAATAATTATAATACATAAAAACGAAAATATAACCAAGGCTCATAGAAATAAAATTCAGTAGTTCAAATAATGCTAATATTTATTTGAATCAAGTAATCTTTTTTATTAGTGGAACACATCGCGAATGATATTTACCTCTTATTCGTATATAAATCGTAAATTATTTTATATAAAACTTATAAGACAAATATTAAAATAAATTATTTTGTATGCTTTCTTATATAATAATAAAATAACAATAATTGTATTAATGTTAGAAAGACACAATTTTAAGATTTTGCAACTTTATCACAACAATTGTATAATAATTATTTTGACAGTTTTATAAATTCTTAAAATTGTGTCTTTCTTTTTCGGTCGATCGCGAATACGATTAGATTCGTCCATTGCCATCGCAGCGATTATTAGTTAGAAATTCTCTATAATCATTTCCGCCGAAACGTAGTCACATCAAGTCTATTGAGAGGATGAGCTGAACGAACGCGAGTTCGCCGATAATTCGATCCCGCATATGATACGCTCGTAAAATCCTTGTAAATTCGGAGAAAATTAGAGCATTACGTCTTACGACTGATCGGATTAATGCCATGTGGTAGACCATCGAATTCCTTTTACGGACGCGCTCGCGAGCGTTCCCGCGGATTTACCTAAAAATCCGGGAGTTAAAGCCGCGGCGGAATTAGAAATTTCCGCCGAAACGTCGGCGTCGGTTCAGCATATCGCGCTCCCCGAGGCGAATCTTTCCTCTTTCCTTCCCTCTTTTCGTTCAGTTGCGCGATGCATCGAAGATCTCCAGCCGCTAAGCTAGGTCGCGGTGCTTTAACGGCGGATGATTTCATCGGACCGACAGGCGTGGCGAGCAGTTTTGTTGCGCATGTTCGTTGTTCGATGCGCGTAATGGCTTCCGGTGCACCGTCGATGGTTAGAATATTTCTCTCTTTCGCCAGCCAACCCTGCACTCGCGTCGTTTCCTCCCGCCGCGCCAGGACACGCGAGAGTGCATCGTGTCGCCTGGTATCTAATATGAGCTCTCACACTCCGCTGGGATCCGAGACAACGCATTTTCAGTGCACCGAGAAAACGCGTGTTTTTGTCATACACTTTCTGCAAAAGTTCATACCTTTCAAGTCACGTGTACTTTATACGTGTACTTCATATACGTGTCAGCCTTTTGCTAAATTATGAGAATAATTATTCATGTATGTACGTCTCCATGTACGAGTTTCCAGCAAATAATTTAAGACGTCTCAAAAGTAGGGCGTGAATCTTGTTACTATTAATTGAATAACAAGATTTTCTATGTCACACGCAATAACCGAGGCGTACATTTTAGCTCGTGGTATATACATCGTCGTTTCTTGGAGCGTTCTGTATCGAGGAGACGTACGACGCTCGTGCGTTTCCCTCAGTCTCGACCAATATTCGTACCTTTCGCCTTGCTTTGCCTCTTGCGTCTACCACGATCGTTATAGCGTCGTTCGAAAACACGTCTTGACGTTTCGTGCCGTATCAACGACACATGTGCATTATATCGGCGACGTTGCAGGCGTCGCTTGCGTCATGCTGTTTGTCATATCGCGGGAAGCATGTACGCAAACGGCTGTCGTGCAGCAGCGGTAGCAGCCAGGAGCGCACCGTGCAGTCTGAATCGATAATATCAAAGGGAAGAGAGAGGTAGAGAGAACTGGTGTAGGCTTCGGACTTTGCGGCCAGCGCGGCGGTCCGCTCTGATTTGACCCACATAGAGTCCCTAACGACGCAAATCGGCCTAGACGACTGTACGCAGACCGAGTATTTCGAATTATATATAAACGTATTCGAAAATTGCGTCTTACGATCTTGTAATTTTTTCCTTATTCGAGAAGACGTAGAAAGGATTTCAGACCTTCCAACTTTTTTTCCCAATGCGCTTGTAATAGACAGATTGCATACAGAGAATTGGATATCAAAAGAAATAGGAAGTTCGATCGATTTCAGTCGCCATAATAATGTAAGGTAACATTTCAGTGACCAGATGTATATCTGGACATTTACATAAAAAATTATTATTATTATTCTCAAATGTTTTTGTTATAATATGACAATTTAATCATAATCTTAAATATTTAAAAATTATAATATTAAATTTTAATATATTTTTAATACACACGCGCCATATATTTAGAGTTGAATCTATCCATCTAATTTTATATTTATGGACGCGTTAATGTGTGGATTAATGTATCTGAAGAATTCTTTATTAATTCTTTATTTAAATTCTAAATATTTAGTAAAAATAAAGTTTAAATGTAAAATATATACTATCGTATTTAATATAGGAAAATTATAAGCGAGTTAATGCATATATACCGTGAGCATAAGTTAAAATAATTTTGCATTTTTACACTTTAATTGCATTTTAAACACTACTTTTATAAATCCAAGTGTATTTTAATTACAGTTTATATTTTAAATTATCTCAAGCTTTAAATAATTTTCCAACTTATTCTAAAAATTCTAAACAGCTGCGTTGCCTCTAGTCACGAGTGCTCGGAAATTTTATTCAATTTCGATTGAGTCGCATCGGCGCCAAACGCATTGCCAGTAAATAAATAAATAGAGAATTCGCTTCACACACCTCTTTGACACTTGCCTGCTCGGTATCAATTATAGATACGATCGAATATATTTAATGTAACGCGAAGTAAATCTTTCACGCGCTCGAGAATGGAGAGGAACGTAAGCGAATATTTCTATGCACACAGTACATGAATGTGCTCGCTAACTACTCAATTCAATGCATTAGGAAACGCATTAAATTTACAAATACTTTATCGACGCAAATGATAAGCCGCGCCACAGTGCCGCGCGAATGTTATATCAGATATGAAATATTTAGTCCGCTCCCAGGGAATAAATACCGTTCGGTAGCACTCGGCGCGCTCGGGGAGCGAATAAAAAATGTATTTATAATAATTGAAATGTTTTTCGCGGACAGACCGCGTGGCATTATTCGTCGCTTGTACAAATTCGTAGATTTATTCGTGGCGGTAGCTTATGTTGTTGCATCATAAATGCGCTCTTGAATAAAGTATGCCTAGCAAAAGCATTCTTCCCCGATTCGTCATTGTTTAATTTTTCGACTCGGCTTTGATTATTTATACGCAATATACGCCCACGTTTTCGCCTCACCGGAAATAAATTGGTCAGATAACATTTTATATTTTTTGTATTTTTATTCGCACGCATGATTTGAGGGGGAGGGAAAAATTACAGCGAATTTCTAAGTACTGCAATTTCATATGGAGACGACCGGCGGTTGCAGTGTAGTGTTTTGAAAAAAAAGCTTGTCAAACGAAACGAAATACAACGTCTGTTGTTCGCGTGGCTGAAGTTAAAGCGCACTCTAATGTCGAACACAGCGGAATTGCATTAATGTCGCGCGCTAACGTTTTTCAATTTTCGAGCAGCTCTCGTGGAACGTTCCGCTCGCAGTTTTTAAAAAGCTTATAACTTTTTAGTCACATTCATCTGTCATTTACAGTTTGCAACTTGTATGTGACGTCGATTAGCGTAGAATGATACGACGTGAATTCATGAAGAAGAAAAATATCGGCGCGATATCGGCGGCACCAATTTCCTTCCGTAGAGACGGAAATGCCCTGCTCTGGATATTTTACAAGTGCACGACATACACATTTAAGATTAACAGATTATTTAGTTTGCGAAATGAAACGCAACACGTACTGTTTGCATTGCATTTCTGTCAGAGGATTACATTTGTAATCTCTCTGTTAATTGAAAGATACGCGTATGATTACCAACATTGCGTGTTCTATTTGCATGCAGAGGGAGGCATTTCAAATATTCCTCTGGCCCGTCATATCAAAATTTAATAATAATCTATCGCGGCCCCTGCGCTTATTATTGCACGCGGCGAAAACTATTGAAATGCGGCGGGCTTAAACGACGCATCAATTGCCGGGCGGCAATTTATTAATGCGATCGCATTGAGAATTCGGTTTGATAAAGTTGACGGATCTCGCGATACGAACCTCTCCGTAGCCGCGTGCATTGCACTGACACGCTCGCGCTCGCGCGTGTATGCGGGACTTATTTAATGATCGGTTTATCTCGCAGCATCGACCCTGATAGGAAATAAGCTCGCAGCATTTCATCCCGGATATATCCTGTGCGGGCGCAGCCGGAGAGCTCGTGAGAGCGCGTCTCGGCCACGGTGGTTCCTGAGGGATCCGTCCTTCCTATCCCCGGCCGACCGCGTTGGTTTTGCCAATGTAAATTGACTTGTCAATTTGCACAATGCATAGCAATAAGCGGGCACGCTGATGTAGCACGTGCTTCAGCTTGTGACGCTCTCTTGGTTTCACGGACGAGAGACTCGGTAATACCCACTATCACCGAGGTCCCCGTAGAATGCAAGAAAGAAGACTATCAAAGATATCCCGGCGCGTAATAAAAAATTGCTTAATTCGTTGCATTTCATGATCAACCTAGTCGAAATTAGCCATGGTATCTCACAAAGTATTTGTGTTTGAGCGATATATAAGATTTTCTCATTGTGATTTGCTTCATTGTGAAACGTTATAAATAGAGTGATAAATAATTTAAATTATTTACAGAAAAGTTTCTCTATTACACTGAGAAAAAAGATACTTCAAAATTTATTTCATTAAAATGAATCTTTATTTAATGATTACGGCGAAATAAAATTTTATTCCTAGTAAATAAACCAATTAATGAAAAAATGAGATATATTTCACAGAAATGTATATTTCATCATCACAATTACATTTTTTTATAATTAATAAATATCGAAGAAAATGTCATATTTGCTTGTTAATATTTTGACTTTTTTTCAGTGTAAACGAGCTGACATATCTACTCGAATCTATGAGTAGCTTGTGATACTTCACCAAAATATATTGTACTAACGATATAACAGAAATTTTGCTTAATTGTGAACTGTAAATAGTTACACAGAATTAAAAA
Source organism: Solenopsis fugax (assembly GCA_003595255.1). NCBI lineage: Eukaryota > Metazoa > Arthropoda > Insecta > Hymenoptera > Formicidae > Solenopsis > Solenopsis fugax. The sequence goes on from QKQZ01018944.1 coordinate 63,375, forward strand.
GTTTGAGATCTATTAAACAAACTGATATATCCACTCGAAAGAATCTATAGGTGATTCTCATGCGATCTTAGAAATTATTTTATTAAATCACTTGTGTATATATTTGAGCCTTTCACTACGAGTGTGATTAAAACTGATATAATATCATGTTATTATTCAGGAAATTACGTAGTACGAGGATTTAATTGGTTGATTACGGCGACGGTGGCGGATGCGCCTGCGTCGACCGGAGACGATGTTCCCACTTCCCCCATCGAACGGATCCCGCGGTGTTCCCTTATTGGACGGGTGATATTCTGTCAAAATATTTTCCATCCAACCCTCGTGGCGTGTATTTCATTTTTCTTGGCCGAACTTAATTTCTCGAAGACGTCGATACTGTCGGCCCCCGGGAGCATTTTTCACCAAACAATTTCTCCGAGCACGTCGCGCTCTCTTATTCCGTCCGTCACTCCGCGCGACATTTCTATATTCGATATATCCCGCCATCTCGATTCGCACACGCATCATATTCAGTATACCACTACAAACGCGACTTATAATCCTCGTGACAGCCGTGATGTTAATATTTCAATGTGATAGCGATATCTCGAATTATTCGAGTATCATACGAGTATATAAGAAAGTGGTGGTGTACCTTTGATCAACTTTTTGGCATTTTTTACTGAGAAAGTGTCACTTTGGACTCTAAAAATACAAAAACAATTCTAAAATAGTCTGTCGAATATTGACATTGATACATATATTTTTGAAAATTTAAATTGTTATTTTTAATATTATTAATAGCAAACAATTGAAATCTGGTGTTGTGATCAAAAATACAATACACATGATGTACCTCTAACCATATACTTGAAAGGTGTATATAAAATAAAGTTAAGATATTTATATATTTTTAATGTTTCTTATATAAAATTTTATATAAAATTTATGACAATTAACTTGATTAAACTAAAATAATAGAAAAAAACAATTCCATGTCCACAAATCTTAACAAAAATAAAATTTCCTTGTAATATCTTTTCCAAAACCTTATCATGGTCTTTACCTTCGCTTTATTTTTTTATTTTACCTTTATTTTATTTTATTCAAAATACAATATCTGTTATTGATCAACATATGCTCATTTTCTATTGTTAATTTTCTAAGTTGTAGATTAAGATTGATAGTGTTGAATTTTAAATAATTTTTTTATAATTACTTATAGTTAAATCAAATATGTATGAGATAGCATCACTTTATGAGAAAAACTTTTAAAACTGCTTACTTTGTGTATGCTCAAACGATAAATGATTTTTCATAGCAGCGTAGTTCTTTTTTATTATTAAAATTGTAGATTATAAAACTTTGATAGTCAACCGTAAACTATATATTTTTACTTTTACAAATATTCAATAGATAGTTTCGTAGGATAACATGGTCAAAGGTACAAAAGATCAAAGAAACACCACTTTCCCCTACCACATTCTCTGGAGCACATCGATATGAAAAAATAAATCATATTGTGTATTTAAAAAAAAACCCCTTGAATCTTTCAGAATTCTGGATTATATGAGAGGTATTCACATTACAAAGGATGTATTATATCAAGAGCAAGGCGATGGGAATGCAGGCATCGAATAACGCCGACTGATAAAACGACAGTGTGTAATATGTATGCAGTTTTGCAATCACGTCGAGGCCATTTGTGGTCGGAATTTCCGCGCCGGGAAAATTCAAAGAGGAAATCTCTGATTTTCATTTTCATATCTGTATTTATTTTAATTATATTTCTCGCAGCGGGCGGGGATATACGCGGCGCAAGGACCACCCTCTCCGTGAATCCCCGAGCATCCACCGTACACATACACTTCCATGCAACTTATTTATCAGTCGGAATATTTAATAGCGGATTAAATTATTTATGCATGTCATATCGAGAACAACAACTGCCGGCGCGGCAGAGTCGCTCGCTGTTGCGTTGGCGCTGTCATTCTTCATTTATCTATAACTGCACCTCGCGGCTACTAAGCTCTCTGATCAGAAAGGAAATTCGTACATTTCTGCGGATTTACTGTCGCAAGAGATATGCGTTGAATACCGCGGATTTATCCGATTTCCTGAGTTTCTTATTACAATGTGTTACAAGAATATAACATAATAAGTAAAAAATCTTTATTACGTTTTAAAAAATCTTTTCATCTAAAAACTAAAACTGTTATTTATTTTATCCATTTCTCTTTTCTTAAATTTTTTTATATATTATATAATAATATATCAAAATTATTATAATGGTGTTAGAAAATAAAATTGCGATATTTTTATAAAAGTAAATTTTTATTTATTATGACGTGTTTATATTTACTTCCTCTCTCTCTCTCTTTTACTCTGTAATTCTACATCCTTATCTGCATAAAATGTACGCTGCATCACTGATAAAATGTTACTCATAATATTATTATGTAATTTTATGATTAGTATATGCTTTCAAGCACGCCTCATATTTACATTATAAAATCACGTTATCGCAATAACCTGCGATGCGCATATACAAAACTGTGGCATAGATCAGTGACACGGTAGCAAACTGTTATTTTTGCAGAGCATCGCATGCGCGAGTGACGTTGATTAATCGCATGAGCCGACCGATCTCTATCTCTGTATAGCGATAATAATTGATAATTGGTGAACGTTTACTTCATCAACGCGTGAAGCGACAGCCACGTGCGAATTGTTTTTCAACTTTTTATAACGAGACTAAATCGCGAAACCGTGAAAAATCTACAGTTGAAGCGTATAACGTAATACAGTTCCTAAATGGCTGGGCCGGGATTATTTCTGATTTATAGATATCCCTTGGTAGCGATGGTAATAATTTATGCAATTAACCGTTAGCTCGCCCTCGTTTCTGCGCGATGCCGGATTCCGTGTGCCGGATTGAACGTTCGCGTAAGAAAAGGCCGAACAGCCGTCGCTGGAATATTTCCAAACGGTTTAAATACGAACTCTCGTTCTCTGCTACGAGTCGTCAATAAAACTATACCTCGTAGCAGGTTATAAATCTTACCCTCCAGCTTACAGCTTAATCATCAAAAAATGCTGACAGCCGATGGTGATTTATGCAGGTTGAAAATCTACGATCGTGTTAAATGAAAATACGGTTGGCACTGCCATTAGCCGGCGACCGGTACCAGCTGAATTCTACCGCATCAGATATATTCCGGAATGTCAAAATAATATGTCGGATGTAATAAATTAATATAACAGTGCGTCCGTAATTGAATAATGCGAATGTAACGTTGCGGTAAAATGTATAGAATTAAAAAGAGATAAGAGAAGGGATGTTGTGTAATAGAGAAATCCTATCGTCATCGGTTCTTGAATTAATTTTATTCGATACCATATACTATTCTGATAATCAAAGAGAGACGAGAAGCGTAATATATAAAACAATATCTAAAACAAATATATATATATATTTTCTTCCCTTTATCATCGCGCGCGCAATCCGACTGCGATTAAATTTCGGTATCGGTAATCGAAGTTAACAACCATCGCAGTAATGGTTGCTCGATTTTAAGAGCTTGTTGCGTAAAAAAAGTAAACGAAAGGCGTTGTCAACGAGCGGCTACAGCGGCGCTTTATGGACGCTCGATGCCATATTTACGGCTCTATGGCGTCGTAAAAATGTTGGTAGAAGAAACTGCGGAATACGTGTCATCGCGAAACGGTGGATCCGTAAATTTGATAAGTGCGCACCAATCCCCTCGCGCTCCTTTCTTCCGCGTACATGGAGAGGAGGTTGTCGTATAAGTGATTCGCAATAATGTGTGCGACGCCACGGTGGAAGCCCGTCGTAAAACCGGCGCGGCGCGGCGAGCTTGGCCAACGAGCGGTCGCTCGGTCGGATCTTTCGCGTATGTTCTTACTTAGAACCGGCATGCGGCATCCGGTCGGCGTCGTCGTGGATTTCGTGGCTTTCTTTTGTCGTTTTCGCGCTCGCGCTTTACGACCCTGCCTCGTGGGCCCGTGTCCCGGAAACGATTGCCCTCGCGTTTACCGAGTTTTATCACGTACCATGGACCGCGGCTACAGATAGCGTACCGATGTATATTCTCGCGCCTCCTGCAAGATGAATAACGCACCAACTGGGGAAAAACGATTATATGATCGAATTTCAAAGCTCTTTAACTCGCACGTTTGCCCAAAATATGGATGACCTGAGAATTATATCGGATATTTACGGTCTCAATCGGATCGATTGAGAGTAGTCAATTGCGTTTACACTCCATAAAAGTACGATCGCAATGTTAGCGTTGCATGTTTTTGCGCGAAGATACATTGTCTAGGTAGATTATCAAAAGAGAGAGAGAGAGAGGGGGGAAGGGGGATGGGATAAAAAGAATACAGGAGTAGAGCGCGGTAATAGCTCCCTTGTCAGACAATGAGGCTCCCGTTACAAAATGGAGCACCACGTGCTCTCAACGATAGGGAGAATTCACGAACGGATTCTAACGCGATTTGAGATAATGAAAGAAAATTTTAGAATAGATTGGTTACCGCGAAGTGGCCCATTGTCCCTTACCCACGCGTGGGTAGAGACAGCCGGGTCATTATCCTCACGCTGTCGATTGCACAGAAGAATAACCGTACGAACCGTCGTTCCGCTCTCAGCGACGATATTGACGTTGTCCCGTTAATTCCCTTTGACTGGACGCACTGGACCAACAACAGGATCGCGTCCAAGAGAGAAACAGAGAGAGAGAGAGAGAGAGAGAAAGGGAGAGGGAGAGAGCTGGCAATTCCATTTGCAGAATTTACCGAGTCAGCTCCGACTCCATTCGAGAATAACGGCCACGGCGCGCCGTCCCGATTTCCATGGCAACGCAGTTGGTCCAGAATGGTATCGACTTTGATCTTAAGTCGAACGGTTGTCGCACGACGACGACCGTCATGTCGCGAGAAGCCGGGACCCGGTCCTACCCTTCTTGTGTGTCGACGTCGCCGTTAGCTTCGATTGGCCGCGATCGACTCTCGCTTGGCTTTACACCGCGATCGACTGTGCGCGACCGAGCACCGTACCACCTTCCTTTCGCGGTGTTAAACGAGACAATATGCAGTTCACCGTCAGTTTAGCGGTAGTTCAATTCAGCTATACCGTGCGTGGCATATCGTGGATACAAGCGGTGTCGAGCTCGTAGAAGGATCTGATAGAGAGTGTATAATGTGGAAGTTATTCTCGTGTAAGCGCATAAAAATGTGTTTTCAATTTTCATATCATTATATCATCCGCCGTTGTCGATATTAAATGTTTTTAAATTCGAAAATAAAACTGCTTCTTGGTTACATAGTGGTTATTTGCAAATAATGAAACGAATTGAAACGCAAATTACTAAGAAAGTTGACGTTTTTAGATTGATTACATTACTCATCTAATAATAAATGACAGTCGTTAGGAAAAGAAAAAAATGATCTGCTAAAATGACATTTCATGATAAAATTCGAAGATAATAAAACTATCATTTCCTTTAATAATACAGTCTCTTTAATAATGCACACAGGAAGATATATTTTTGAGACAGATGAAGATCAGAAGTGACGTGTCATTAATTAAAGACATACAGGACGAACGATAGAAATAATTGTATTTCGAGAAAAAAGGAATTTATAGATTATCAGTTTAACTATAATACAAATATCTATTTTCTAAAAAAATACAATTGTGAAGAGAATAGAAGGTAACGGTCTATTTTCGCGAAAGTCATTTCTGGCACAACCTGTTCTCGGACTTTCCTTCCATTTTAGTCTTTGCTTGACCCGCTGTACGATACCATAAAAGGCGATGGTGAGAGAACACGTAAAGGAACAAAACTTTATACATCCGTGTTATAGAATTTTACTCATCTTAAAACAAGTAACGCTCATTGTCAATTAATTTTGGATGAACAAATGAACGAAACGAGAAAGAAACTTGCTTCGGGGTCTCTTTCGCTCCGGTTTAATACGCCACTAAACGCGATAAACATCCAGCACATTCTAGCGGGGGCGCGATCGACCTGGTCATCGGAGGTTCTCGCGATTACATTTATCGTATTGCGATCGGTTCTACGATACAAGCCCCGGGGGCCATTCTTATACGGGGCTGAATATCGGCTCTTGCGAGGCGTTCGTACCGTATCCTTAGTCGCCGAAGATATTTTTAAATCTCCGCGAGATACAGCTCGCGATTCGATTATGTCGCGCAGTTTATCGTCGCTGCGAGGTGCATACTCGGCGCACGAAACCGGTCCCGGCATATGAAATCGGGGGAGGTTTGTAAATCGGCAGAAGGCAAGGAATATCGCGGGATCTTGAATTTGCGCGAGCGCGAGTTATGCACCGAGAAAACGAGATATTCAATTCTGTGTCGCGCAGAGAGATGATATCAGAGAGAGATTACAATAATATTATATAACACTAAAAATAAGATTTTGATTTGCAATTTCTTTTTATTTTACAAACACACACACACACACACAGAATAAAAATAAATCGTGACGGAGAAGCTATCCTTTTTTATATCTACAAACGGAAATCAAAATTAATTTTTCTTTTTGAAAAATGATTGAAGAAAACTGAACGAGGGCGCGATGCTCACGCGAGGCAAGTCTCTTAAACGTTTCGAAACTCCGCCACGTTCGATAACTATCGTAAACTGTATTTTACGTTAGGGCAAAGCACTCCGTAGAGCCGATTACTCTATATCAAAGGCAATCTGCATGCAGACTGATTACCCCGTGAAATCTCGAAGAACGCGAGGAGTGAAGAAACACGGGGAACCGTTCTGTATATCGGGCGTATCTCGCCTATGTTCTTACGGAAAATGAAAGACTGGATTTAACCGTTTGCGTGCCGTCGAGTATAAGAAATATGACCGTCGTTCTGAAACGATCGCGCATATATTCGGCGGCTCGTATATTCGTACACCCGTCCCACGTGGCGCCTCGTGGATTCCCAACGTACATCCGCAGGGACGCGCTCTCAAGATAGCCGCTAGTCGAGCGACTGCAATTTACGACGAGGATTATGAAACGTATAGCGCGCGACTCGTAAAAGCAAAAGCATCCATCGCGGAATCCGCCTGACAATTGTGAAGCGGAGATAAACATGGGAAGAGAGATAAGGGGTGGTGTCTTGATAATCTCAAGTGCCATCACCTTTAATTCCGTGTTGAGCGCTCATTACGCGACAATCGTTCCCTCATTTCCATGGCACGGCGAATCTTTCTGCGGGCGCGGCTCAATCATGTCGCGCGCGCGCGCGAACGTACCGTATTATTGACGGAACAATTGCGCGATTATTCGCGCACGGGACTGATTGATTAGCGTGATAAGCGAATTGAGATCGTAGCTGCAATTAATTAGAGGATATCGTCGGTTATATGCGACTCGCATTCAGTTATTACGAATCCATTGAAGGAATCAGATGTTTTGCATTCTCTTTATTATGTTTGAGTTTTATTATGCTTTTTCGCGATGCACATATTGTTCGCTGAAATAAAATATAGTTTGCGCGATTTGCAAAGTATAAATATTTACGGTTATTCTATGAACATACGAAACAGTTTATACTGCAAACAGATGTTTAAAAATTATTTATAGATTAATTATTATTTGTGTATCTACACGCAAAGAACGATTTTGCTAAAATAGAGTTCTAAAAATTGTTATGTTAAACCATTAAAAAAAAATTATATTGGACGTTTAAGTTGATTGATAGAATATTAACATTTTTTTACAGCATTGTTATCATGCTTGAGCGTCCTACATAATTATTTTGAGAGAGATGGTCCAACATAAAATTGTTTTCTGTATCTAGCTAAATTACTGCAGTAAAATTATTCTTTCCGTGTACATATATACAGAGTGTAACTAAAATAAGGTAACAAACTTCGGGGCCGAGTTTCGCACACTAAAACATGAAAAAAATTTCATTAGTTACACCCTGTATATTTACAGCGCGATGTGCTATCCTAATACAAAGTTTGATAAAAACTTATTGTTTAATATTACGTAGGCTCAAGTAGTAATAGTTGTAATGAAAGCGGAACTACATCAGTCCTTAGACATTATCTAGATCTAAAGAATTCCTCTGTGACTCCCTAAGACCCCTTCTTCCGTAGGCATAATACAGAGAGCTCGTGGTCCCTAGGTCTAACACAGTCTTCAAGATTTTTTCGGGTTTCACCTTAGATTATTAGATTTACACAGCCCTAGTTCTTTAGGCTTTAATAAAGCCTTAGTCCCTTAGGCCTGATACAGTCCCAGGTTTTCTTCGGCCTTTAGAAAATATATGTAGGGTGGTTTTGGCAAAGATACTCTGGTCATTGCCTTCCACGTGCAGAAAGGTGGCAATCAATTAAAATTCTAGTATATTGGGGTTTTGAACCTGGATCTTGGCACAGAGAAGCAACTCTCTATGCCACGATTCATCACTTGGGCTTAAAGTAAAGTCCATAAAATATTATTATTGCATTCTAAAGGTCATGTTCTTAATTTCGGATACGAATTATATCGCGGACGAAGAAAAGCTAATATTGCAAACGAAGTCATTGTTTGAATTCACAACGGCATACGTCTAATAAAAAGCCTGCCCTCTCTGCTCTGCACATGCACAGGGATGTCTTTCGATGTTCGTGTGAGTGGAACATTAGGAATAGAGAAGCCATTGTATTGGGATCAGCTCCATTTAGATAATCCAAAGTTACGTCGATTCTCGTCTCTAGAGCTGCACACTCGTTAAAAGTACGACGATCGCTTTCCGTTCTCCGTCCCCGAGGTGCACTTCCTGAACATTCGCAAATTCTGTTCGTATCACTTATATCGCGTGCTTCGAGCCAAGGGTGTATGAGTGTTGCAGCGCGCAAGCGGTAGACGGAAAAGAAAAAGCGGTAGCGAGATTTCGTAGAACTCCCTTGAACTTACACGCGAAGTCGCACTCTCGCCTTTCCGTTCTTGCCGCTTTGATTTTTAAGGATTTGAAATTAACTTTGCAAACTGCAGAAGTGCATTACAGTTCGGAGGTTATTCGGAATTTTTGCCTGCGTTTAAAGCAATTCTCTTTTTCGTTAAAGAGCCGATGTGACGCTAAACGCGTACAGCTTGCACGCTCCGCCTCTTCGCTTTTTTTGCAGCGACTGAAAAACCTTTCAAAGTTTAGTCGAAATATATGCCAACATCAAAAAAACATGGAAAATATTCGCGTTCTATTCCGCAGTTTATCTCATTTACAACTAATTTTTTATTTATGCGTATTTTAATACACTTCCACAGTTGCCACATCAAAATGAATGGATTAAAAAATAAAAAGAAAAATATAAAAAGATTTTACAAACACACATTATAAAGACACATGCATTGAAATATTATTGTGTATATACACATATATCTATTATATTAATTATATGTAACATACTTTTATACGAATGTAAATTTTTTCAATAACAATGGTGACATGCTGTGTAAAAATCAGTACGACTTGCGACGAAGCGATGTCGAGAGAAATTCGACTTATTAGAGAGAACCATTCTGGGGGGGATTGCAAATGCGCCGCCGCGGAAATAACAACTGCAGCAGTGCGTGCACACCCGGGGGTCGTAAAGCCTCGCCGTACGAGAGCATGAGCCGAGAGAATGAGAAAAAGGAAAGAGAGCGAGATAGAGAGGGGGAGGGGAAAAAAAAAAGAAACAGGTATATGCGCGCGAATGCGCGCCTCTGGAAATAATTAGAAGACGCCCTCTATAAATGGAACTCGTGAAATGTGGGCGATGCGGAGTTTCATTAACCCCAGCATCATGTTTCCCGCCCCGGTTCGCGGCAACCGCGTCGGGGGTGATTTTTCTTTTATTCTCGCCCCCGCGCGTCCCAACACACGCGCGCACACGGTCACTCCCTTTCGCGGTGTCACTCGGTGGCGCCAATACTCGTCCGCTCAATTTCCGATACTGAACAAAAAAAAAAACCCCTCTTCAAACGCCCTCGCTATTTTTTTGTCATCCCTCTCGCGACAGGCCAGCGAGGAGGGAATGCTGCAATTAGTTTCGCGACGCGCACGACCCATCTCCATATGACGATCGTACGGTCGGTGAGCCTGATGAACCCTGTATCGTCCCTTCAGGCTTGTTTATGCAAGAACGTGTCTCGTCCAACACGTGCTGTCAAAGCTATAATAGTTTCTTGCCTTCAAATAGAATTTCTCGGAATACAAACTCTCTCTTCCAAACCGATGAATAATCCAACAAAGTTAGTAAGTTCTGCGCGATAATCTGCCATGTTTTTAATAGGTATCTAAAATATGCCATCAAATATAAATTGCTAGAGCTTATCGAATAAGAACTCTTGCTTGCGATTCATTTGCTATTCTTCGCTAAATAGACAATGCTAACATTTCCGAGATATCAGATCGCTTGCCAGACGACTATGCACAAAACGACGATATTTTATGATGTTTCAAGCACGATCCGTACGTCTCGAGGGGGAATGTTCCATTATTAATTAGAATTCTCCGGATGCCTCGTAAAATATCGTAAGTACTAACAATTTATCTTAGGAATGTCTTTCAGGGAGGGCGACACGCTTACAGCGACATGGTGTAAGAGTGTTGTAAGTTTCTGGAGATGCAAAGGGAATAATGACACGAACATTTTTGGTGCACGAACGTAGCGTAAGACAGCGCGCGTACACCGTATAAATAATTCTGTTCGCCAGACCCAGGTGTATAGTTTGCGATTCCTGACTAAGAGATTCCCTTGTGAGCGGTGAGGTTTCGGTGCAGCGACCTTAATAGGCGCCAGTCTGCGGTCGTGACTTAGGCTGAGGCAGACGTAATTTCGCGGCTGTTAGCGCAACGATCTCATAAGAAGCGTCGCTACCTCGAGGCACGTTCTTGATAAAAATCACGGCACGGCGCGCCGAACCCTTTCTTTTTCTCTCCCGGTACCGTTGTATCTCTTTTCTCGCTCCCTTTCCCCATTTCCTCCTCCTCACCGAACGGCGACACGCCATCCAGAAGACAAACCCATTTGCTGGTGTACCCCTTTTCCTCTCCTCTCTCCCTCGTCTACGTGCAGAGATAACGCGCCCTCGACGTAGCCGGCACGTCTTACCATGCTATTCTCGCCCTGGTCTCCTTCCTATACTCGCCGCATTCTCGCTTCTCCAGGCTCTCCTCTCTACTTTCGAGCACCCGAGCACCCACATTCAATTTGCTGGCGACCCGTATCGTAATGCCGACCAGCGAAAGCCCGTCGAGATTTCCCTCGTCAAATCGGCGTCCATCAGGTGCGACGTTGGCGCGTGGACAAGAGGCGGGATAAGAGCGATAAAGTAAATTAAACGTGGCCGCCTGCTCGCGCCGTAGATTCGCTCTGGACCGGACGAATCGTGCGAGCGATACGAGAGTCACACACGTGAAGCTTACACATGAGGGTGAACGGGCGGACGGCCTGCCTGGCCTTCTACGATCGATCAGAATGATGAAGACGCGGGCTCGCGAGGCAGAAAGCGCCTGCGTTTAACTTAGTTTATAATCCCTCTTTTCTCGAGATAAACTCATACATAATTTAGCAGATCTCACGTAAAAAGCCGCATAATTATTCTGAATTAGGAACGTTTTTAGTATTTTCACATCCCGATAATTTCCATATCTGAGATATTTGTTCGAAAATCCGGAGGACTTTTCCTTCCTCCATTGATGCAGATTTATGTTAAAACGGCAAATATTTTTACATACCACGCAGCAAATCGCAATTTTTCGCAAGCTTTCGAGTCATTTCACGCCGAGTTTTAACTCTGTTTTATTCTGATCGCTCTTGCTTTTAACGCAAATATTTAAAGCAAATATTTGGCTTGCATCAAATTACTGTTACTGCGGTTTCGGGCAAGTAACAGTTAATGAGTTGCGCCATGAATTCCCCTGCGCGCATGCGAGATCCGTTTGTTCAACTCATGAAATCGTTTGTTTCCGGCTGTGCGATGGGGGTTTCATTACGCGAAACAATTTTCGAAATGGCGAGCGGACAGAGCCCCCGTATTCTGGAACCTTTAACCCGCTATTGAAAAATCGCTCGTATCCACGTCACGGAATGCGCGTCGGAATCGAACGGTCGAAATAGTTCGCGTATCTCGCAGCCTGTAGAGCGAGAGACAATGCGCCGCCCGATGGAAAATCGCGCGAGTCTCAAAAAAACGAACGCGCGGACGAACTTCCGCGCTCGTTCGAAATAATCGGATCGTGGAATGGCGCGGACGCGTGAAGGTGTTGCTCGGAACCACCGCCGCGAAACGGTCGCGATAAATCGGACCTCGCGGCGATATTGTTGCGACGGTTTATAGTTTCCTGCTGGCGAAATACCTGACGATGATGATGATGATGATGATGATGATGCGGGGTGCGTGACACATCGCAATCAGATACCGCCGACCGCGGTATCTCTGTGAACTGGCGGCGATTATAAGCTGCCGGTTGATTACTGCAAATCTTTTCAGTTTACTCGCTCGTGCCGGCGTACGCGCGTACGTGTATCCACGCGAGCACGAACGCTCCTTCGGCACTCACGTAAGAGGTGAAAGGTCAAGGAAGTGTCGTGCGTGACCAACGCTGATTCTTGGGATTCGCGGGAGCAAAGAGTGAAAAACAGATGTATATTCTAAAAATCGGCGAGATTGTAATCGTAGATAAATTAAAGGTACATAAATGGAAAGAAAATGTTATATAAATCAATACTCTCGTGACTGGTGGGAAGGCAAAAGCGCCCGAGGTGAACGTAGAAAACGTTAATTTGCATTGTTCCTAGAATTAAACGAGCTGACTCCAGAGGGTTTTCATTGCGTGCGAACGATATGGTAATTCGTAGTCAAAGAGACGCAGAGTGCAACTGTGCGGCACCACATCCTCCCCCTCCCCCCAAGACCAATTCCGATGCGGGTGCTGCTGCTGATGTTCTAACAGTTGGATCGGTCCGCGCCAAATTCCAGAGCGCAAACAGGGAACGAGGGAAAACGCCGTTGTAGATTCGGAAACGCAGCTGTTGGCTGTTGCCGCTCCGCTACTGTTGCTGCAAAGAGCATTCCGCGCGCCGGAAATGTTCGTTATCACACTGTCGACCGAGCCGTGCGAACACGCGTGGGAAACGCGGCACGTGTGCAACGCGATGCTGAATGGCACCCTAAACGCGCGACGTCTCGCGCGACGGACACGGTATAAATATCGCTTTTGGCGCGAGAACGTTTATCGGATGTTACATGCGTTGTCCCGGTCGGAACATATTTCAGACGTGTCAGGCCGAAAGCCTGGTTTTATCCCTCTCCGGTCCGGAGTACGACACCACCGTGGCGCCGTGCGACGGTCGCTGTTGCGCGTCGCCTCGTAACCCAGAATGGCTAAGCCTAGGCAGGATTAGACGAACGGGAATGGGGTGCCTTGGGAATGGCGTAGCCCGGACCATGGCTGGTCCGGGTCTCCCATCCAGCCGCCACGGGCTACTCCATAAACATTGGTTTCGCTATCGAGATGTCGACGTTAATGGCGCGTCGCGTAATATCCATATGCATAGTCCTGTAAGAAGTCGAGAGTTAACCGGGAATGGCCGGTGGCTCTCGCGACTGCACTGTATGCGTCACCGTTAGGACAATTAAAGTTACGGGGTTTCCGCGCTTAATAAAGCGCAAATGACGTCTCGCGGCAATATAGTGTAACTTATGGCGCGTTTTAGTTTCTAAGCTCTCGGGTACGTGGAGCCCTTGTGCAGCCCGTTTATAGCCACCTTTAAGCCCGGAATAACTATATTTCTTATTGTTAATCGCGCTTTAATACTACACCGGCGTATACAACATTATTAAAGCAATTACACGTACAGATACTATCCACTTTCCGTGTATGACGTAATTCATTTTGAAGAACACCGCAAAAAAAGGATAATTACTATAGTGAATGCTCCTTTTGAACTTCACCTGCACGCAGACCTGCACACGGTGGACAAATTTTCACGCGGAATTTGTTAAAACTGCAAACTCAGGTTAGGTTACGGTAGGATCAGGAAGTCTTTACGCTCGGTCCGACACGCGCGTTGCATTCGGGAAAAACTCATTTCGCCTTCGCAGAGTCTAGAATTTGCGGGCTTTGCTGCCTGCATCCGCGCCGTCGTGAGTGTCTCGGAATGCCTAAGCCGGGATTAGACAAACGAGCGTGAAGCTCGGAAGATGGTCGGGGATCGTGGCTTTTCGGAGGCATCCGTGCGCGCTCACCGTTTGCACTATATGCCGCTGGTTGCGAAGCTCGCACCAAGTCTCCGCAGAACGGTATATACGGCTGGCCTAACTGCCAAATTTCGTAGCGCCATTCGCATTCGTTCACGAGGAAACGTAATCGCGCCCCGTAACTCACCCGCCCACGAAAACTCATTTCGTCTTATTCATGAGGAAGCAATCTTGATACGACGGGACACAATGAAGGACGCAATGAATTTCGATGTAATAACGATGGAAATTTCATGTATTGTCCTGTCGACGACGGTATTCCGAGTCGCGTTAGAGATATTTGTCGATATTTGTCGATATTTGTATCTCGGATCATCAAAATAATGTATCTTGCGATAACTACAGTATTGTTATAGATGAGAGATCATGGTGACACATGGGGCTACAAGAGATGTTCGTTTAATATGTAATATTCGTAGATTTGACATAGATATAAAAATTTGGCAGATACATTTTTTTTAAATAATAACAACGTTAATTGCTGAGAAAAATGTTTAGTGAAATCAACCAAAGTTTGGTTAAATAGTTTGATTAAATGAATTTTATAGTTACAATAACCAAATATATAGTTGTTTTGACCAAACAATTTGTAGCCTTAACCAAACAATTATTTTCATACAACAAATTACAAAATGTTTCGTTAAATGTAACTAAGTTTTTGGTATCAGTAACTACAAAATTTATTTGATAACTATTTGACCAAACTTTGGTTGATCTTACCAAACGATTTCGCTCAGTGTAAGCTTCTTGTGAGAGAAGTGTTACGTGAGAACGATGCAGATATAAACTAGAAAATTTGCAATACGCAGTCCGTAAAAGAGAAATCAAGACGTCACGCTTATACCAGGTGTGTCGGTAATTCCTTTCCGGTTTTTCTGGCAGATGTCACTAGCCATAAGTATGAAAT